>CAJPEX010000291.1:52397-126115 GCA_905338405.1 Notodromas monacha
TTTTTTTTTTTTTTTTTTTTTTTTTCTTGCCTTCTGTTTTTTTCTGAAAGTATAGATATATATTTTGATCACTGGTTTTCTAGTCTCACGAAAGGTATATCAGCCTGAATTTGTACACATTTGTACGAAAGTCTAAGGTTGACTACCCTCCGCGAGGGGTATCCCCGCGGTAGCTGTTGCTCCCGCGAGGTTTAGATGGGTTCTGAGGGTGGGGGATCCTGGTACGTAGATATGGGTCAGTATTCGCAGTGAAGAGAATTTAGTTAGGGTGTAGTAACACCAATTATCCGTTCAGTCAGATTTTCAACTCTTTCAAACGTTTGAAAATTTGATCAATCAACCAGTACACCATATTTTCTTTCCTCTACAGACTCGCACGAATTGGTATTGCGTTTCAACCATGCCCCAACGATCGGTTTTGAGCAAGACGTGGGCTCCAGAACGGATGTAAGAATCGTGAATGACCTGGTGCTGTTGGATCGAAAATACTACGTGGTGCCAAATTTTAACTTCATGAACGACGCTCTATATCGTGATCTCACTGCCCTCATTGGATGGGTTCCTCGCGAGGAAGATGTGAGCATATACAACATTTTGAAACACAGAGAGAAAAAATGAGAAAAAATAACTTTTCCATAGATTAGTTCAGTTTTACAGCTGGAATATTTCAGTCGGGAGGTTAACTTCAACTTCGCATCTCATTGACGCGAATAAAACATTTTCAGCTCTGGAATGGTCCAATAATTGAGCACTACTTCGAGAGACGACGGCTGTTACCCCATGAATCTTTTTACATGTTTGAGACGCAAGGTCTATGGGACATTTGGGAATTCCTGCAAAAACTTGTGCCAATGCCGATTGTACAATACACCCCTTCATCTGGCGCTCTGGGTGAGTATCACAGTTAATCATTATATGCATTAATAACACCTTCAGAAGAGCAACTGTCCGCCTCAAAATTTTGAACCGAATCAATTATGGGATGCGTTACACTCATCCTTGGATGATTGATGCAGTACTGAAATTGCCAAAACAACGCGTACCATTCGTTATGCATTACACTAATGTAAGTGGCTCTTTCGCGAGACAGTCGCATGTAAAATACCAAAAGCGTACAATATTGTGATTGGCACTCTCAAAAGATCTTAGTCTGAAAAAATAATACAGCAGAATCGACGTCAAAAAATGGCTGAAAGCTAGTAACAAAACCCCCAATCTCCAACATAGAAGACGATTAAAAATAATTGTTCCCTAACTAAAAAGTTCGAGCTTTGCCGTCCATATTTTTTATTATATTTTTCTTTCCTTTCTCTAAATCCGCTTCAAGATGTTCAGTAGCACGACACGGGATTCACAGCTGTTATTTCCCAGGTCATGCATACGGAGGAGATTTTGACTTAGACTCCTTTTAACATCTACGGCCAGAAGCAGGGAGTTAAAAAATTCATAGAAGCCGCCCAAAGGAAAGGAAGCGAGAAAATACGTCCTTCATCAACTAACTGTACGCGATGTAATGAGCGTCTGAGATTCCCGTGGTATAAAAACACGTGCATCGAACAGTATGGGAGATTCCCATGCAGGCACCATTTGACCATAAAAAGTCAAAATCCCGCCGAACTTCTCCATTAATTCAAAGTCATGATATCACAAAACTTCGGGTAAACGTACTACAGCTTTATTTCGTTTTGAAAATAAATGCGAGTGGCCACATCAAATCCTCGGCGACTCGAGCCTCCCTATGTCGATTTTTTTCAAGTCCCTGTCTGAATCCTCGGAAATGATGCATTAAAACCTCTCTAACTCGAAATTTCTTGGTGATCCCTCGAAGTTCAATTCAAAGAGGTTCGACTGCAGTACGGTACTCAACTTTAGAAATGACTCACCATGTGAAACCACTCCGAATCCTCAGGCATGTTCCTCTTGCTGCACCACTGCGACGTGGTGCATGGCGTAGAGTTCATCCCGTCCGTCCGATTCCACTACAGCTACGGCTGTCACTACTTCGAAATCTACCAGCCACTACCATGTACTTTTTTCTCGCCGCACCCGAAGACGGCCGAAATGAGTCTCTGGTACAGGCTGAACCGAGCCAGTGATGAGGTCGTCTTCGGCCACGGTGTGACGCAATTACGCGGATTCAACGTCACGCAGTGCAAAGGAAGCAGAGGAATGAGAAGCTCGCCACCCCGCGTCGATTATACTCTCTTGCCGCCGCTCGGGTATCCGCTGTCTACGCCAACATCGTGATGTGTCCAGTTCTCGATGCGCGGTCAAAAACCGCGCATCGAGAATTATTTGACGAAGTTTTCCGAGAATCGTTCGTGAGTGTACAGAGAAAAGCTACTTTGTGTCATAAAGTGAGCTTTCGCATCTAAACCCACAAAAACGGGCGGCTTCTTTGGCAGCAAATCATATCTTTCCATGCATTTATAAAAAAGAATGTCAACGACCAGTGGTATAGACGTGAACTCGATTCATAGATAATCTCTACGGAGGACCAAAATGAAAAAAATCTATCGCGAAGAAGTTGAATACTGTAGGAATTGATTACAATATAAGGTTTATTGACCTTATATTGTAAAAATATAAGGTTGATTTTCCTTGTACGTATTGTAAAAATATAAGATTAATTTGCTTCGAAATTTGATGGAATCGAGTGAAATTTTTAGGAACATATGTGAAGGAACATTTTAAATAAAATTTACGGAGGTAATTAAGTTCGTGTTGAAAAAAAAACCACACCGCTGGGGAAATGAGTAATCACTATCTATCGATCGCTTTCACTGAATCACTCTTCCATCAAGCGCCATTAAATTATAAGCGACAGAAAATGTTTCCGACACTAAGGCCAATTCAATCGTCAAGCCATGACAAAGCATAATTTTCATTCCATACGCTATTTAAATTTTGTAACAAGCCAACAGGATTTTTAATTCAGTCATGCAACTAAAAGTTCCTCGCTAATTGTGAATTTTTAAGATGCATTTTGAGCGGGTCGTTTGTAAGGCAGTCCTGAGCTAGGCTGATTAAATAACCCGATGAACAAATCCTACACTGTCAACCAAGTCGTTTTAATGACTTGCGGCGCCATTCCAAAACTGTAAAACATCAAACAAACTCCAAAAATGTTCGCAGTCGAAGTTTTCAACTTTTCCTTAGTCTCTTCGACCTTCGTCTGCCAGTTTCTTCCACCTCTTCTGCAGGCGGTGATGTAGCTTTCTTCTTTTTCGTTTTATCCTCCTTTTCCACAAGTTCCCCTTCTTCAATTTGCTCTGTCTCGTCCGGCATAGCGGCTTCAACTGCAGGGTTCATTTCTTCGTCTTCCTGTGTTGGAACGGTTTCAGTACTCGGTTCTTCAACATCACCCGTTTCAACCTCAACAACAGTGGAAAGTTCCGGAACAGATTCTTCAGGTTTTTCGTTCAATGACGGCGTCGTTTCGCTAGTTTTTTCGGTCACTTTAGTAGCATCGGCAATTTCTTCTGGCACCTCTTCGTCGTCAGAATCTGCCCCAGGATGCTGCGAGGCTATCGTAATGACCGACCCTGCCAACGCTTCATCGGCCTTCAGAGCTTTGTCAACCGGAGTAAGTTCCTAAAATTCAAACACAAATTAGCACACCTTTAAACAATCTAATTCACGAGCTGACAAACGGAAGTCGTTCACGGTAATTCATTTCAAGTTTTCAAAAAAAAATTCGTATCATTACCAGAGATACTGAAACTGGGTGGGAACAAATATAGACGAGGAAGACGACGGTAATATAAATTTCTCGACATTCTACTCACGGGTTTCGGCAGACTCGAGATGAACTTCGAATACAATTCGTACACGTAATTCGCCATTTCCGGCATTGACTTCACCACAACGAACGAACCATATGGTTCTTCGTCTGGCTTACGCTTACACGGATACTTCTCTTCCGGAGCCAAGTGTAAATCCAATGGCCTTGTTCTCAACTAAAAATTAAAAATATTTAAAAATTTCAACGTATTGAAAATTTCAAAAGACTTTCGTAATACTCACGACATTGAAGGCGGGCGTCAGTTCAAAACAGTTTCGGAAAAGAGATGCCCGAGCAAAAACATACAATCCCAGTCTAGCACGGGACATGGCCACCACCAAGCGACGAACATCTCTCAAATGCCCAACCGCTTTCGTTCGAACTAGCGACAGCAAGATGTAGTCATTTTGTTGACCTTGATACTTGTCAACAGTGGTCACCTTTAGGAGATTTTCAGAACACAATTAATCCAAAGAAAAGCCCTCTTGTCACCCCATATCAACGGGAACCCAATTGCAGTATGAGAGAATAATGACACATGAATCTAGAAATAAATCCTAACCTTATGTGGATTTCCAAACAAAGGATTGTCCGTGCAACGTCGTTTGATGACATCTCGAAGAAGATGCTTCTGTCCATTGTAGGTTGTTAGAACAGTGATTTTCTCCGCAGGGTAACCCAACAGCCGCATGTACATATAGACGGCTACCACGTATTCAGCTTCACCAAGATTCTAAGAAACGAAAGATGTACTAATGCATTTCCCGGAAATGTAGTTTATCTAAAAAAAGCTAAATCACACATTCGCGAAGAAAGAGGGCTTCGCAGTTTTCCACCAAATTAAATAGAACATTCCCTCTCCAAAAATATGATCAAGTGAAGTACTGTAATTGAATACGCAAATGCATCATTTTCTTCAACTGCTGAGTAAACTCCGTATCACCACCCCGAAAATAACGCCTAAAACAAAAGAATTAAATTACACTTCCTCGGATTTTTGAATACCTCATTCTTTCAAATTATCCACAGTTGAAAAATATTTTTACTACTGATTTTTTATCGTCTCGGCATTTCAAGATTTTAAAGAATGGCAATTACTGCCTAAAAAGGCTTCACACACAATTTCACACTGTAAAGTAATTTATAAATTGGGTCGGTCGGTAAACTCGTCGACATTTTCAAAAAGAAAGAACCGCCCAATGATAAGCCTAATTTAATTTTTGAGTTTCAATAAATTCAGTAATAAAGATATTTTTGGGGAACCATGAGACGAACTCGCTCATTTCAGTATGCGTACATTTCGTATTTTTAGAAATAAACCAGAGAAAAACTTTTTCGGCATTAAAAAATTAAATAAAATAGCGAAGTACCTGATAGAAGTAGGGATTCGGTTCAGATTCCCCCGTGCCATTGAAATCGCCAACATCGATCAGCTGAAACACGTAACGGAATCCCGCATTCGCCACCAAGTACTCAGGTGACGAGTGCACGTGAGGCAGATTGTCCAGCTTTTTGTAGCGCCAATTGTACAAGGAGCAAATGCTGTCACGAAGCGAAAAGTTCATTATTGGGACTGAAGTTTTCTTTCATACGTTGATGCCCTTTACTCGCTGGTTGTTAAAGGTATCCATGATATTTCAAATAAACAAATTTTACCAGCATAAAAACATTTGCGAATGCTAAGGCAATGAAAATCGCAAAACTTATCTATGCCTCACCTGGGACGCGCTCGACCCTGAGCATCCAAGTCGACTGTTGGAACTCCAAGACGAACGAATCTGGAGAACAAGCTTTGTTCCATGTTGCTGTACCTTTGGAAAGCCATGTTCTTGATTACCGGTGGCAATTGGTGATGATCACCGATCATAATCCAGCGTTTCAAACGATTGTGGCCGTCGATCGGATTTTGCAGCAACAAGGGTATGAAAGTTTCGATTTCAAGAATTTGAGCGGATTCTTCCATGAGAATATTGTCATACGTGAACGCTGAAATTCCCAGATGGACATTGAATAATTTTCGGATAAACGAAATTGCTCGTCTTACCGTAAGAAACCAAGTCACTTCGTTTCAGCGCCGCGTGAGTACACGTCATGGCAATAATTTTTGCCTCCTTAACAAGCAAATAGCGAGATCGATCCGCACCAGAACGAAGCAATTCAAAAGGACGGAACTCCTCCAATTGCTGGAAAATCCGTTCTAAGTACCTGCAGAACAAAACCAATAGAAAAAAAGTCGACCCCCTACGCAAGTGGTACAGACCTGAAACATCCAACGGCGATGTTGTAGTCATCGTCGAAGTCTGCGCCTTTGAAGACCGGTTGCGGTGCGTTGCTGAAGAACTCGTGGAATGGAAAATGCTCGCAAACGCAGCTTTTCGTCGTTTCCTTATTCTGTACGAATGAGTAGGCATAAAGATATTTAAAAACTATTCACAAAAACGGAACACAGTCGAACGCAATGCTTTCAATTCATTAATATCACACGGATGGTATAAATTCTGCAAATTCTTCAATTCTTATGCATGCAAAACACATTCAATGGTTGAAATCTATCAGCAAGGACAAAAATCCAAAACTTATCGCTAAATTTCAGATTCTAAATAAGAGAATTATTTTTTACCAATGCAAATTAACAAAATTTATGAATACTCTCCAATCTTTTTTCAATAGGAAGAATTCACCTTCAAATTTGTCATTAGGTCAACAAACTTCGACCATCGCGAGACGACGTGGTTGAGAAAAAAATAACGGGCTGTTTCGCAAGTATAAGCAGCTTCTCCAGTTACACCCAAGGTCTCCTGCAAGCGGGCAACCTCCGCCAAAAGTTGCAACCTTTTGGTCAACACGAAGTTGACACGACCATATCGCGAGAAGTCCTTCTCAGTGTCCAGTGCTTCTTCCCCGTGACCAAGACGTAGCAAATGTCGTTCATCAACGTCTAGGGCCATGATTTTTTCGAACAGTTGATTCAAAGCTTGATTAGAATGCGTCACAATCAGGGTCCTCTGATTCGGGAAGTTATGATAGATGTTGGAGATGATTTGAACAGCAACATCCGTTTTACCCGAGCCTGGAGGACCAACAACCATAGTCAAACCTGGTTGCATTCCAGATCGGATTGCCTCAAGTTGAGTCGGAGTAAAGCGGACCGAATTCCTGGAGAATCCAGAGAAAAATGACATTCAATCCTGATTCGGACGAGAAAGTGTTTTGAAAAAACACGAACAGCTTCGGTTGGACAAAGGCGTACGGTCCACGATTCGGAATCACATGTGATTCAAACTCGATGATCTCTTTCTGCAGTTCTACCGTTCCAACAGTGTCCTTCACGTGAGGGCCAGACGAATATTGAAAGTGAAGTCTGAAAAGTTTAAAAAAGAAATATGACTAACCATATACAGGTACTGGACTCAGCACAAATGCAGAATACAAATGATTGAACAACGAAAAGCAGAAAATCACGATTATTTTGGAGCTGATATTCTTTTCATCACCTAAAAGGAGGCTTCGATTCTCTGTCCGGGAATCGCGGGACGACGGTACACCCGGGAAAACTTTCTTTCAAATGCTCGGCATCCAAGAATGTATCGTTGAAATCCAACGTTTTCAGACGATCAGGCATCCTTCAAAATTAATACAAATACGTACAATTTTTGATCGATAAATCGCAATGAAGGAAATTCACTTAGTCCAATGCGCCGCACTCGGATCACCGTAACCGAGAATGATGTCATGCAGCCAATTCGGCACCACACAATTTGTATTCATCAAACTTCGAATAGTTTCCAGAACTGCCTTAAAATTATTTTCTTTCTGTCGCCTCCGGAGAATGACGTTGAACGTTTCATAGCAATCTTCGCCTCCATTGTTGGAGACTTCCATGTCTTCACGATACTGATTGCAATCCAGCCAAACTCGGTATGTAACTTTGTCACCCGCAAGCATTGGCTTCTCGTCTGGGGAATTGTCGTCAATCAATTTGCCCTGGTCATCGATTAGTCCCTCTATCTCGCAACCTCGAACGTAAATCAACCCCACTTGCGGCACGAAAGACTCATTCCATCGATAGTAAGTCCCTGAAATTACACGGAAGATTAATTGACACAAAAACAAATTTCCTTGATTTCGAATATACAGACCTGGAGGAGCACCAGGACGAACGGTTACTAGGAAACAAATATCATGTTTCCGTAATCCCAGCCATTCTTGCTTTATATTTTGAGGCAAATCCAGAGTAACGGCCACATCCGCCCGAACACGAGCAGGCCGACGCTCTCCTATTTGTGGACTCGCGACTTCCACGATTAAGAAGGTCGAAATTGGCTGCGCCATTCGTGCCCACCCACCGAACATTACTTTTCCGTCTTCCGTTCGCCTGGGAAACAAAAAGGGAAGATAAATTAGGAAGTTATTACCTTTGAGATATTCGCGACAAAACTTACCATGGCTTCATTCTACGAATTGTGCTTTCAATGTCCTGTCTGATCTCGACTGAAAATAAATTTTATCATCAGCTCTCGCTTTGCAGACAGAAAACAATTTGAGAACTCTATTAACGTAAAAAAAAGGTAATGAAAAATAAATTATCTAAGGAACTCACAGGTAGATTCCAGGCGAAACAAATTAAAATTCCTGAGCAAGTAGTCGTGCAAAGTCAAAAACTGCAAGTTCAACTTCGGCAGCGCAAGGACGCCGTCGCCAGCAAAATACTCCGACGGAACTATGTTTTCGTCCCAGATCACTTGCTCGGTGGGATACAACGGCATTTCATTCAGTTTCTCCAACTGTGAAAGTCGTTTTTCGTGACGGGAAACCAGCATCTCCACGAGAAAATCCTTTGGATACAATGCTTCGGCTTCATCTTCCGGCATCGTATCCATAGGTATTAATGCCAAAGAGTTGGCTAGCGAATGAAGCTTATCACGCCTGGGACATATTCCATAAGATATGAAACACGAGACAATTGAGGAAAAATTACGGACTTACGACAAAGTTTCAAAAAAATGTTCCAAGGATTCACGAGAGTTTATTGCAGCAACATTCAGCAATGCAAACTTCTTCATTTCAGGGTACTTGATGAAAACTGCCCTCTGCAAAAATTAAGACATGAATAGATAGAATTTCATTCGATGACGAAATCCGTTACCTGGAGTGCAACTAGTGAAGCATAATGCAACTTCATCATATCCCGGTCTGTCAATGGATCACCCGTCGCATCATTGATTTCAAACCGCTGATAAAACCTCAACATATCCAAGAGCTTGAAATTAAAAAAATAAAATATTGAAACGTAAAATCTCGACAATAAATTGCACCAAAACTCTCACCTGCCGAAAAAGTTTTCCTTCCGGTTTTCGTACTAGGCTCGACATTGAGGAACGGATAACGATTTGCGAGTCATCCAGGACAGTATTGAAAAATCGTCTTGTTGGCAACAAATTTTCAAGATCGATTAGGAGTTCCATGAATCGTTCGCAATAATGGAGCTCTTCTTCTGGCAGTGGGGAATCTTCCTTCACGGAGAAGAGCGCTTCTTCGAAATGCGAGATCATTTTACGAAGGAAAGTTCGTTCAAAACTCAGTTTGATGAGATCGTCGGATGATCGTTTGGAATCTCGTTTTTGAATTTTTTTCCAACCCGTTTTCCATTCCGGAAATCGTTTGAATTCGAGCTCCCGCCGTCCCTGGAGAGAAATAAAATGTCTCATTTCCAGTGAAACTAAAAAAATTAGCTAACCGGCTTACTTTGTACAGTGAGGTCCACATGGGCAAGGTGACCAATTTCTGGACCTGCATGCGCAGAATTTCGTTTTCCATGCTATTGAAGCAATGATTCAAGAATAAAATCATAGCTGTAAGCTCTTTGAAGTGATTTGCACGCCTGCCTCCCAAACCCTCCTCAGGTGGGTTTTTCAGGCAGGCTTCAAGGACTTGATGAAACAAGAACTCGACATTTTCCGTATTCACTTTGAAAATCTGTAAAACATGACGATCAGTAAGATAAATCGCAGAGACAATCAAGAACAGTAACTTACATCCCAAGCTGGAACTCGTTCTCGAAATTTCTCGTTGACCATCACAATGATCGACATAAGGTGCTCATGACTAGGATTGACGGCTGGAGTGTAATTCGGCCAGAGATATCGTTCAAGATACTGACTCAGCTCCAACATCACAACTCGACGGATAGCAAACCTGTACTCACGAATAACAGTTAGTTACTCGTAATGGAACTTCGATAACAGGCAAACTCGATCACTAACCTAGAACCAAGTATATCCTTGATGTAGATGTTGTCGATCACAGCCTTCTCAAAAGGCAAGTGTTTTCCTTCCGTGTAGGGCGCCCAATACTGTTCCGCGAGCTAAAAAGACGCAAACGATGTTTTCAAAAATTCGAACAAATTTTTGATCATCAACAAAGATTTAAATCGAACAAGATGCATGAGATGAAGGATTGAACACCTGTGTTAGTCGGTCAGCGCCAATTTGATCAACGGTGGGTTGAACATGGCCGGCCTGTTGTAAAATCTGCATCTCACTGCGATGACGAATAATCTGCGCGATGAAACAATTTCACGTTAACTGCAGTTTCTCAAACCAGCGGGAGACTTCGCTAAGCCGATTCTTCGGACAAGCCGGTCACACAACGCGCAATACACTGTAGAGGTAACTGAAGGTAGGACATTGCCGCAACAGCGGCGGCTCACGAGGGCTGGTGTAGGAGGCAGGGCATACTCCCCAGGCACAGCAGATTCTTGAAGCAGCGTTTACTTTGGCAAAAAAAAAATTGAATTCCGCGGAAATCTAATTTCACACGAGGCCGGTATACAGACCGTAATGATGCCACACATTGTGTGCAAAGTTCATTATGAGGAATTAGAACATAGTAAAAACTTGTTCTGTAATGAATTCAGCTAGGATAACCTAAGTAACCTATCATGAATGTAACTATAGTTACATAAAATATTGTTCTTGTTATATTTTCTATAGAAAATATAACAAGAACAATATTTTTCCATGCTTTAACTCCTCACAATAACCTTCGCGCACATTTTGTGCCATGATGGTCTGTACATCCAAGGCCTCCTGTGAAAATAAGATTTCTGCAGAATCCATCATTTTTCCCGCCGAAGTAATCGCCGCTTCAAGAATCATCACCGCAGAATCAGCTTTCCCCTGAATTTTGTAGAATGAACCATCGCGGAACTTCACTCCGCGGATTCGAATAGTCTCACCTGATGGCATTGCACACCCTACCCAGGCAAGATACACTCCTGCAGTGGACCCTGCCCAGGCAAGGTATTCTTCTGGAGTACTTTTTTGGGGGGGGGGGGGGATGTTTTGCTGTCTACACCTGCCGTACATTGCTTGCATTACAGCACGTAGTAGCATACCTACCTTTGCTTTGCCGAAAAAAGTTAGGTGTCACCAGCAGGCAACACGAGTTAAAGACGTACCGTTTCTGCAAAATTCAGCATTTGATATGATTTTGTGCACTGCTATCTACACGTACTGCGCGACAATATTCAAACCGAAGTACAGGGAAGAACCATAATTGTTCTCATTCATAGAAACGTATCAAATGCATGACATACACTGCACAGTAATGTATTGCAGATCCCATATGTCTTCATCAAATCAGCCCGCCACAATTCCCAGTCTAATACCAGTGCTGTACTGGCTATTTTCTGCACTGTTCAGTACTTCAAAATCTGTCGAAGTACTGTCCATAGCTGTACTGTACTCATATTGTGGTGCCCGCTGAAAAATAATATTACCATACAATAATATTACCATTAATATTGCTCATTACCATGGTGCCTAAAACGTGCTGACGCATAAAATTAAAAACGAGGCACTTCCCCACCTGCCAAAGGAAGATAACATCTTATCAGAAAGGATGGACGAGAACCTGCTGGTGAATTGTTCATGGAATTCATGAAATCTTTATAAAATACTCTTGAAGTTCACTCAACTTACTCTGTATGGGGAATCATTGAATGTGCATAGGAGTATAAAATTTTAAACTTCATCAGTGCTTTTTCTCCGATCTTGTACCATCAAAGAAGCCATGATCAACTTTTTATACACGTACCCGCAATTTGAACATATAAATTCAGCTGGTCTAACAGTGTTATTGGAAGGGAACAGCAGAAGGCCTACACACTGCATGTATAGTCACGCAATACGTACCGTACTTGGACCGAGTCAGCCTGGTCATTCAGGAAGAGACGTAAAAATTGGAGTTCCAAAGTTTATTTTAACTTCAAATACAATTCCGAACTTCAATTCAGGACTCAAAGACAAGTACTAAGAAATAAAACATTTTCGAATGAAAAGTATTCTCAAGAATTTCCACTTTCAAACACGTTAACATCACATACTGTCTTTCTGGCAAGTGATGACAGGTTAGCTTCAGTAGCAATCATACGACCCTGTTACGATGCTCATGTTGCGTTCCATACCTAGTTTACATCAATTTTCGCAGCATCATAAAAAAAAAAAACGGCGACGTCGACTCTGGAAGAAAAAACCATAAAAACGAGACATTTCTTTGTACCAAGAATGCTGTACTTCCTGTATTCGTCACACACCGTGACCGATAAATATCTGGCTCGGTAAAATATCTGGATTTCGAGTATCTTTGGAGCAAGCTTCACAAATTCTGGTGCACGATTACAAAAACCACGATTCTCAACATAGAGGAATGGGACACCTCAAATCGAATCAAGGCAGCTGTTTACCATCTAACACCCGGACGGATATTTGTGCATTCGAATGTAGACTGCAACAATCCACGTCCGCATTGGAGCTTGCGGATGTATAACAGAAAATAATTTTTTCAAGCATGGTAACCATGTGCTGCTCACTTGAATTTGAAAATTCAACAAGACATCACTCGTGCAAAAACCACAACGGCGATAACCATTGCTGCTTAAAACGCACACGAAAACAGCGCCTTTAATAAATGTTACACGGAAACAAAAGTTTAGGACTGATCGCTTCGTCAGAAAAAGTGAACAGAAGATACAAAGCTAAATTTTTGGTTTTTGTGAAATGAGTGGCTTACCAACTTTTTGGAAACCCACATTAGCAATCACAAGAATTCAATAATCATTCTCTGCCCCAAACAAAGAAAAAATATTTCCGGGTATTTTTCATAACCAATTTTTCCACTCTAACCCATCACTAAGAAGGATATACTGACAGTTGACATAGTTTCGAGTTGTGTTGAGTGTTCAAAACGTAAACGAAAATTGCTTCGGTAAAACTGCATTGTATGGCACCGTCCATCTCACAGGCGATCAAACGGCCAACAGAATTAACAAAATCAACAAGAATTAAGTTTTCCTAAAAGCAACATTCAAACCCCTGTCGATGTCTGCATTGAATGAACGGAATGAATTTTGCAGCCCAACAGACATTAAACACAACGGTCAAACGTCTGCTGATTTTCGTCGAGCACCTCAATCAAATCACGATCTTCCACAAAACTTAATAAAATACACCATTCAAAATCGACTCGTTTTCAACCAGGTGAACGCGACATCCCATCACTTATACAAATTATCAGGTCTTGGTCCCATGTTCGAATGATGGAAACGCGGGTCTGAAACGACGGAGTGACGACCGTGCGAACTGCGGGGCTGATGCGACAACACGTCAAAGCTTCTGCGACGAGAAACGGCCGACGACTCTGAACAATACATCATGCGAAGACGGACACAGTCAGCACTGGGGTATGAAGTTTGCCATGACAAAAACATGTCTATAATAATCCTTCACCGAAGAAATGATCCAACATTTTTCTCCAAAAACGTCGGCAACTACAGCAGAATTACGCAACTCTCTAGATCACGAAGTACCTCATCCAAAAATCAATGTCGTTAGTATTCAACGCCAACACCACAAGTATTCGGCGAAACCATAATAAAAAAAGAAAACTGTAATGCGATGCTTTTAAATACAATAAAAGATGATATTCTACACAAGTCTACGAAGAGTACACGTTCAAAGTGAGAAAGATTGACAACATTCATTATCCTTTTGAATAGGTCTGGGCTTTTCAACCTCCGTGTATTAACTGGCCCTACAGAAACTGAGGATGATATAGTTTTAATTGTTGGTTTTTTTTTTTTTTCAACAAAAGATAGCCCCGGACAATGAAACCATTAGGTCCCTGAATTCAGACGAAGATCACGGGTGGGATCTATACGGCTCGGTTTAATTTATAGTGAAATTGCTCACGGTTTTGTGACATGCTTACTATACAACATTCAAATTTTATCTTTTTGGAGTCTCAAAATCCTTCGTTGATCTTCCGAACTTTTTACTGTCCATTCGATTTTTTTTCTCGATTCGCAGTGATTTACATATACTGTACTGTACTTCTCGTATTACATAAATTAAGCAATCTTTGGAATGGTTCCCTGTATCCAAGGAGAATCTCGATTGAAGTCCGACAAATGCCCGCCAACACCGGTAGAAAAGCCCTGAACTAGCATCATTCGATACACTAAAAGGCATCCAAATATCACAAAAATAGAAAATTAATGTAACGCCACCTCACGTCTGATGTTCACGAAAAAACCTCACAGCGTATGACACACATTCAACAATATTCTAAAACTTAGGCTCTTGGCAAAATAAAATAAAATACTCCCAGAATAATATTTAAAAATCAGTCTGGGTTGCTCAAATTTGCAGATTGGAGGACTCTGGCATCGAACTGAAGAGTGCCTTACCCAAAAATATAGACACGAATCCCTCGCATGTGACGGAAGACGATACGACGAAAGAAGGTGTTAGGTTAGCTCGTGCTTTGTGAAGTGACAGGAAGAAGCTAAAAGTGCGTGACCAATGATTCTACTTGTAGAATTTGGGACTGTTAGGTGGACTGCTGTTATTGTCAGTCGAATGCAGACCGCCCTTGGCAAGCAAACCGCGCCTCGGGGGACGTCCTGGTCCACTTCGCAACACTTCCATTAAAGCACTACCTCCGTCAGCAGATCCTCCACTGGCGCCGCGGCCACTCTTACGCTCTGGCGCGGCTATTACTGACGACGAAGACCCTGGATTGATCCCGCTCGAAAAAGAAGATGCGTCGCTCGCGGGGAAGTTCGGGCAGTACGTTTGCGCTGAAAAATCTTCAAAACTTGTCCTTTGGATATAATTGTTGAACACACCTTCCAAACTTCTCGCTCTTTCGACGAAGCTGAAAAAAGTTCGATCAGATTGAGAACGCAATAACCCAGAATGAACGCAAATTCTGACTCGAAGGATAAAAAAAAATTTTAACGTCAGAATGGATACCTCACAGTTTTAATCTACTGTAATCTCACCGCTGGCAATAGTAAAGAAACTAAACACGAAGTGCTCTTCGAAAATAAAAACCCTGAATATTAGCATCTGCAGCAAATTGGTAGCAAACTCCGAAAGTTCATTGCGTTAACTCACAAATTCGCGAAATGAGGAAGGGTTGACCGTTTTGCTCGAGAAGCATTTATCGCAGTCGCACGAACCAAGCCAGGTAACGTTCGGTAGTCAACAATCGCTCCATCGAAGAGTGGTCCAAAGAAAGGCACCTAAAAATCAAACATTACCTCGTGAAAACGAAATGCAGTGCGTTAAGCGTGGCTGAAACGTACATCTGATTTTCTATCAACTCGGATACGATAAAGCCGCCCAGCAAGGGGGTAAATCACGATCAGGACGTCACAGAACTCCGTTGGGAAGATTCCACGATGATAATCTCTTGTATGCTCTGACCAAACGATGTGTACCTCGTCGTTGCCCAAATGTCTCGTCTGAAGAATAACTTGTATTAGAATTGATGATTCTTGAAAAAAATAAATAATAAAACTATACTGCGAAAGGCTTAAATATTTCCACATAAAGAATAAGAGAAAATAAAACTCAATAAACCGAGATTTTAAAGCAAAATCTAGTTGGTGAAGTTGAACATATTTTTAGTAAGGGCATGTTTTGATCACCTTCATATGCAAAGCATCATCCGAGTTGGACGGCATCCTTGTGGCCACATGAAATATAACTTCATTTAAGGAAGTGGAAAAATATGGAGCAGTTTCTCCAGCAGTCGCGATAGAACCTCTCCCGCGCCCGGAGGACGATCCCAGATCTCCCGAATTAGACATTGACGACGAGTCACACGAAGGGTTCGAGGACGATGAATTTGACGATTTTGAGTAGTGTAAACCTCCCAGGAAACCGACATGATTCTCAAGCTCCACTTCCCATGCGAGTCCAGCGACGAACTCTTCGTAATCTTGGCTTCCACCAACATTGCATAATATTGATCGCTTATCTTCTTGCCCTTTCCCCACATAAATGATGGCGATTTTGTGTTTGTCTCGGCATCTCTACGACGAAAGGAAAGCGATTTCAAACTTGGTCCAAGTTCCAACAGTTTCTCGTTTTTGCTATTCAGACACGTTAACAACATACAACGGTTTCGAGAGGAAATTTCATAACAATTTTCTTGAATGTTTTCTGTCCCTCGGAATTTTTCAAACATTATAACGTCCCCTCGCGCACATCATCCATCACTGAAATTTTAAAGATGGCATAATGATGCTATCTTATAACGTCAAAAAACTGGGTTTTCACGACGTAATAACTTTCCGTCACCCTATGCATAACCAGAATGTCTCGAAGTAGTCTAACCTGTTGGTCTAGGTTCTTAATTTCCAGTAGTAAACGATCGGTCTTCTTCAACAATTGTACATGCGGCCTACGATGCCATGAGGCCCAACCAAGCTGCGATAACAAAAAGCAGGACAACTGGAAGGGGTTTGAAGATGCAGCAATGCGATCTTCATCGGTGACATCAGAGCTCGCACTTCCTGCGGAAAACGTGTTCGGTACCGAGGCGGACGCCGGCGCTGCTGTCTGAGTACGATCTTCAGAAAATCGGGAAGCGAAGTCCAAGACTAGAGTCCGCTGATCAAGAACCGCAGTTACGGCCTCCTCTTCACGATCCCCGGTCAGAAATGAGGGAAGAGGCTCTGGGTAATTAAGCGCTTCTACGTAACGGGGAACGCACTCTGGACTCGTTTTACCGATGTGGGATAGCAGCTGCAAACACGAGATTTCAAAAATATAATTTTAGAGATTCAAACCCACAGGTAAATTTAAAAAAACTAACGCGACATCGACATGTTCAATAGAGATAAAATCAATACTTTTACAAAATTCAAGAAAAAGTGTGCTGCTATTTAAAAAAAAAAAAAAAAAAAAAAAAAAAAACTTGCCTCGTCCAATAAATCCACGTCTTGAACATTTCCTTCTTTGTAAATTTGAGAAGCACGTTGAGGCGACAGTGGAATGCGTCCAGATGATCCTTTCCCGGACATTCCAAAGACTATACCGGAATCCTGGTTACCGCTTGGACTTGGACTTCGCTCACTTTCCGCAGATACACAATCTCCACGCCCCAAAACTCTATGGTCCTCTGACACCCCACCCCCAGAAGCCCTGAATACTACATTTGCATCCCAGCAGGTCTTGCCTCCCAAGTGACGGGCGATAAACCTCACTTGCGACGGAGGAGTCAAGACTGGACCCGTGAACGAAGGATCATTGCTAGCCGCATTCGGAAGTTGAACCATCGACACCAATGCAGCATTGTTTACAGCAAAAAACTGTACGTTCGGTGCAGAGAATGTATCCATGGATACATCTCCGCCACAACCAAAATTTGGTTGGAATCCCGGCGGAAACAAAGCTCCATCATCTGGTTCCATGACCAAAGAACCTAAGTGTGCCGCTCCAAGTCCAAGGGGGAAATGCCACAAATGCTGCACCAAGTGATCCATAATCCCGCGGGCAGCGAGTCTGATATGTGCTGCAACTTCTGCGGAATCGGCTTGAACTGAAGCACTGAATGTTTGGGCGGTTCCGCTGGTCTTCCCCGGCACTGGCTTTGATCGCGACCAGGCTGTTCCTCGCATATCATCCACTGATACTGACGGCAAAAACGTGTCGGAACTCCCAGACGTTTCCGACGATGAAGGAGGAGGCGGAGGAGCCCTTCCAGCTTTTCCAGGCGGAGAAGTGTTTGTGTGAGCTCGAGGTCGACCATCTATCATTCTGTCAAGCGTCTGGTGGTCAGAAATTCAAAAAATGTAAGGACAAATTAGGAAATTACTGAACAATCGTTCCGCCGTAAAATTTACGGAATATATCAAGGGAAGTTTTGCTTAAAATTAAACAAGCACATCTGCGCAGCCGTATTCAGCCATAAGAAATTTACCTTAAAAATGAGTTTAAGCAGTGGAAGGCCTCCTTGAGGAGAGGCTTCAACAAGACTGCTGGGCTCCAAACTCATTGCCCACTCTCCCATCGTGAGCAGAAGAGAAATGACCAAATGTTCATCGGAACTTGTTAGATCAACTCCATTGGCAACGGGCACAGCGACAGCTTCAATGCTGTTACACAGGGCCTAGGCATAGAAAATAATACTGTATACAGAATTATCGCAACTTAATTCAACAAAAAGTTTTACCTCTATGATTTTCCGCACGACGTCAGGGAACAGTGACCAAAGCACGGCTGAATGATCACAGAAGAGAAGCGTAAGATCGGCAGCCAGTTGTATGACAGATTTCTGCTGAAACTGCAGATCAAGTGCAAACTTTAGCCTATACGAACGTACTTGACAACAAAAGGCGTCATCCCAAAGAAAACTTGAACACCGAAAGGGTCTGAACAGACTAATACAGTGACGCAGATCGGGCACAATATTATAAGCTAAAAGCCAAATTTCCATTGTTTCATGCAATGCATTCGCCCTATTCAACGCGGATCAGTGAGAAATGAATACTACTCGGAAAACCGAGTGCTGGAATTCAGGCATGGTATTTGATATTTTCTGTATAAAAATATCCAAAACCACGACGGAAACCTTCACGAACCGACCGCCTCAACAAAGAGCAAACCCAACGAACAAACTCCCCAGAATCCGACCAACCCCAACAAAGCATAACCTACGGTACACACTCGCATAATCCGCCGACCCTTTCTGTGCAACACTGTGTGGAAATATAGCACATGGGACACGGCTATGACGATTACAACACACACAGGTGAGCACGTGCCATCAAATAGCATAGATAATTTCTTTTTTCGAAAGTCTCAGGAATACCTGTCGAGAAAAAGAAGCCGCACCTTGCCTCATCTCAAAGGAGCAATGTCCAGGAGAAGAACTCGTCTACAACAAGGAGAGAGCCCATCAGCCCACCAATAAACATTAACAGAATGATACAAGCGCCAACTTCTTTCAGCCGTCCCCTATTTTTGAAAGCTTTAAATTAATAAAATCTACTAAGATCTATACATCGAACTGTGAGTGGACATGCTTCACGAGATCAATTGAATCAAGATCTCATTTTCCAACACGTTGATGAGAACACTTACTTTCAAAGATTGCAGAATCACATACAAGGCATCCCGAATCTTCCCATATATCTTGCTGGGTGCTTCGGGAGTATAATGTGTCAGTTCTTCATAGACGAAGATACCCAACGCACATAGAGAAATTCCTCTTGCCATACCCGAAGGTTCTCGACGCCCGGCTTTCAAGAGTATGCTGATCACTCGATCCTGGACGACAAATATGATAATGCTAAATATGCAAAGAATTTCGTGGTTAATTAATTTTTTTAAATTACGTTCTTTAAGCAAATAAATATCAAGGATCTGACGCGGGCGAACAAAAGATAGAAAAAAAAATTAATCATATGTGGAGACAACAAACCTTAACATCCGAAAGACACATGCTCTCGAATTGCCCTGCATTCGGTTGCAGTGCTGGAAGATCGGTAACTACTCTCAGACAGCAAACAAGGGAGCCAATCAACGTCACCGCTTCATGTCTCGGCATCTTCAAAAAATTGTCAGGCTGATACTTATGATTACAGAATAACAATTCTCAACTCACGCCATGAGTTTTATTGGACGAAATTATGGAGTCAGCAGCAAAGATGAAATCGAGGAGTAAAAGCGTATGTCCAGGTAGTGTGATGCTCCAATAGCACGCTCCGCATTGCTTCACGATTTGATTGATAATATCCTGCGGTTCGCAAGAAGAATGACACATCTCAGAATTACAAGAACGTGAACGTGCATGCAAAAAAGCATCTTCAACTCAATTTTTTTGTTCAAGTATGTCTACTCAACTTTGAATGAAAAATAAAAAATCACCTCTTCTTTCCCAACGAGTCCCAGGTGCATTACTCTATAAAAATGGATCAAAACGTCCCGAGGTATAGGAAGCACATCTGGCCGGCGGATAACGGTTTTGCACAATATTTCATAAGACAAGATTCTTGCTGGGCGGTATTTTATTTCTTCCAAGTCGATGGCCTGCCAGAAAGTTAAAAAAAACGGAATATAATAAACGAAACACACAAAAATACAAGCGAAGTCGTCAAGCGTACCTGAATACACCACGGGGTTACGAGGAGCAATGGGGGAACCAAGGGAGGCGGTGGAGGGGTCGACTGCTTATCTTCCGAAACCCCGAGATTTTCCCTCATCTGCATCAGCATTTAAATTCGAGTGTTTTTTTAATTGGAACACACATTCAAGCCGAATGCGACGATTACCTTCACTAATGTGTCCACCGTTTCCACCAGAGTCACAAAAACTCTGTGGAGTAAGTTAGGGACAGGGATCATAGTTACATTGCCCATACAACCCAACATTCTTTTCCATAGCATCATAGTGGAGTCGGGGGTCCACCCAGAAATCGTGCCACCCGCCATCACAGAACGTGACTCGGAACAGGCCGACATCATACATTGTGCTCCTGAAGATCCGTAACTTAATCCATCCTCTCCACATTCACTCGCAGCATCTAACGAAGTAAGTTAGAACAACGCATAAATATGTGGGAATGTATGTTCGATGCAGTTCCAGGTTATAAGCAGATGCCGCAGAACAGAATCTGTAAATGTTTTACTTCTCTCAAGTACTGTTCATAAATTAATGCATGAAACCAATCTCGTGGTTATACAGTAAGTAATTCCAAACGTGAAATTTCATCACGCACATTCATAACGAAGATTCACTGTTTAATAGACGAGGTAGAGGATACGTTAATTAGAAAAGGTCACTAAGTTCTTTCATTTTATGAAAAAAAAAATAATAATTTGTCAGCGTTTTCGCATTAAATTCATGTTTCATCGCGGTTTGAACCAGAGACTATTCCACGCATAAATCCTGCTCGCAGAAGGTACCTCATTGTAGTATAAAGGCAAAATGGGGGGAAAATAATCAAAATATCATCCAGGACATTTAAATTACCGAATGAAACCATCTCGTATTGAATGTAAATACGGCATATAAATCAATATTTCAAATTTTACGGACTTCGCAGACTTACCATCACCGCGGCCATAAATATCCAACTGCAGGGTCTCTTTCAATGATGCAGAATCGACACCGGATGACGGAGATGGAGACAATGTCCTGCTTGTGATAGTTTCTTCGTATCCAACACTGCTAGGGTTGTCACAAATACGAAAGGATTCAGCGGAGCGAGATTTTTTGTCCAACAATGGCATCGCTGAAATATTCCAGACACTCTGAACATCCTTTTCATGCAGAATTTGAGAATCTCTATTTAAACTAACAACCGACGAACACACAAGTTGGCAGAGATTAACTTACGCATCAAACACCAATCATGAGGGTCTCCACAGCTAAGCCGGTAGATGATATTGGATTCACTGTAACTCCGTTTAATTTTCTGCAGGTCCTTCACGGGAAGATATCCATGTGACGACTGTCCCCCACGGGAAGATGACTGACGATGGTGATGATTTCCTCCATTAACGCCGTGAACGTTGAACTGAGTTGAGCTTGTGCCAGATGCAACATGTTTGTGCTGGTCACCGCTGCTGTTATCACCCAAACTGGTTCGTCTGGCATTTACTGATGAACAAGCACACACACGATACATGTACTGTATCACGAAAATGCGTTGAAGACGATGAAAAAGGCAATCTTCCATTTTACAGTAGATACACCAAACATACATCACAAAAATGAGTTGAAGGTGAAAATATGAAATACTTTTCCATTCTACAGTAGATCTAATCTTATGATATGTCATTCAGAAATATAAACCTATGTAGACTTAATAACTGTAATTAAAAAAAGGGCATGGGAACGGGATAGAAATTTATGGAAACTTCATCGCGTATATTTTCCATTCTCATCATAATTTTATACCACACTATAAGTATGTATACGTTTCAGGCGATGAGTAGACCTGCATGTTTTCCATTAGAACGAGTCGATAGGCTCAACAGCTTACCACGCGTTGCATAGGAAGTTGGGACAGGATTTGGAACTGATGGCCGAGAATTCGCCTGCTGGCCACCGCCACTCGATTTGAAAGATTTCGAGGTCTGCCCTCTTCTTATGATTCGTTTCCTGGTGGTCATTGCCGTCATTCTATCCAATGGAAGATCACCAAGATCCAAGCCGTACACATACCGCGCCATCACTCGCGTCAAGGTTTCCATTGTTTTCTACAGATCAATGAAACTGTGGGAATGTTTCAGCGAACGGCAAAACAACGCTTACCCCCCATTCAACTATCAGTTCTTCCCACTCCACCAATGATGATAAGATATGCAGTAACTGATCCCATAATTCCGAGGATACCGCCACGTGCAAACTCGCCCGAATCCACGTAACGATCAAAGTCTGAAAAATAATCAATTCAATTCTTTCGACTCGCATATGTTGATATGCGAGTCGAAAAAGTGTTGATAAAGCCTGTACCTTTCCTTGGTCAAGTCAGAATAATATGAAAAATTAGTAACTGACTCTTGGCTATCGGAAAACATCACTTTTGGATTCATTCACTTGTGAACTTGTGAAACTTCGATAGTTCACCAATAAAAGGAATGATCCGGAATGGCGTACGTGAGAGCTAAGGGCCTCTACAGTACCTGAAAAAGAGGAGCAGCAAGACGCCCTCCTAACGTCTCCTTTCTAAACTGAGGTGGTCGTTCCCGTAAGCACGTAGAAACAATTTGAAGAAGTATCAGCAGAAATTGCTCCCTGTATTGAATGAAAAATATTAGGAAAAAATGAGAGAAAGAAAGAAGGCACACTTACCAAGTTTGAGACGACATAACGGTGTTCATAACAGTATATCGGTAGATGTTGAGAACTCTTTTACAGACATCAACCTGGTCTTCCAGAAGATCCCCAGTGATTTCATCCGGTAATTCGGTCATAAAAACCGCCGAAGAGTGCGTCAAAAAAACTTGAAGAGTATTCTGTGGGAGATGCACAAAATCATAAATTTATTCCCTATCCCCAGTGACCAGAAACTAAAGAATAGAGTGAATAATGTGCAATCTACAGAAAAACTGAATAAAATCGGTGATTTTTTGAAGAAAGGCGGCACTGCAAGAAAAAAAAATTTCACGGCAAAAATACATTAAGCACAAACAGCACCTGGTCAATCATAAGTTCATCAATCCTGGGATCCTCCGGCTTTAAATTGAACCCTTGAACTCCTCGAAAATTCTCCCAAGCAGTATTCTCCAACTGCATTTTAGTAACAATCATGCAAAGGTAACTTTTGCCTACAACTCATTTGGTAAACAAAATTTAGGGCGAAAATATCGCACTAAATACTCGGACAAAATATCGTACGATCACTTTCGTTTCTTGAATGCCTTACCTGCAAACCAGCTCGAATATCAGTAAAATCCTGGGTCAAGGCTGCAACATAAGAATTTGTTCGAAGACGGCCACCTGACTGTTGCTCCAATTCAAGCCGCTATCAATAAAAAAAAGATCCCGCTTATTTAGGATAAAATACGGTTTAAAGAACTAAGCAAGAACACCTGAATCATGAGAAAGCTAGAAAGAAACGAAACACGAAGAAAATTGCGAAGACTGAAAATTCCCAGGAAAAGTTCCAACAAAATATGGACGGAATGAAGCCAAATGGTGCTATGTTTTCAAACTGAACAAGGCTTGTGTATCAAATGAGGACCTATTGAAGTTGTGCAAGTTTTGAAGAACAGGAAGTAGAGCGGGAACAACATTCGCCAATGATCGTGGATTGAGGCTACAGTTCTCAATACCCAAGAGAATGAAGCAAACACAGAACCATAACATGACTACAAAGCGTTTCATGTTTCCTAAAAATCCGAAGTACGGTATTTCTACGTCGGGTCTCCAACACACGAGAATCCTTTCATGCCCAACAATTGAAACCACCAAGTCACAAAACTTTCTGTGCAAAAAAGAGAAGTACAGTACCTCAAGCTTATTACCCATGAATTTTATATTCAGTGTTCGCAAGAGAGAAAACTATTCAACAGTGCGATATCTTTCTCGGAACTCCATTCCCCAACAATCCCTCATTTTCGAGGTCTAACATTCTTAGCATTTCGGAAACGTTGAATAATTACCCTCGCATTAATATTCAGATGGAAAAATCATGCATAAAATAATCTTGTCACATGCACGCAAAGGTCAATTGATTCAGACTCACACTTTGACGAGAAGCTCTGTCACTAACAACAGGCTCCAGGATAAAAGGCGGATTGTCCTAAAGATCGCAGCAAAAAATAAATAGTAACCAAATTGATCAAGAAATCTAAAACAGAGGAATCATAAACAATAAAACGAACAAGAATCACCAGCACAGATACAATATCAGATTCAACACCCTTTAAGCTGCGCCATGATAAGCAAAAAAACCCAGAAGAAAATCTGCTGAACGACGATAGGACGAATACTCACAAATCGCGTTATCCAATCGCGATATATTGAAACAACGACGCGTACGGCAGCAACGTGTACGGGCGATAGCAAAAACGCCTGACGGAAGATCTCGTGCACAAGGTTCACGTTGTCACGAGAAGAATACAACGTTTCCCGCACAATTAAGTGACTCCAGCTTCGATGTTCCTCTCTGTAATAATAAACAGCGAATATACAGTATATCAAAAATTTTTAAAAAACAGCAACATAAATGGACTTTACTGGAGCTTGCTCCCGAAAACCGTCGCCAATAAACCCGGCAGTCCCAAATATCAGAATTAATTCATTTTGTTAATTAAGTCGGTTTGAAAGTAATTTAAAGAGCTCGATTGTCTCCATATTTTAAGATAGTTTTTCCACTCACGATAAAGACGAAGGGTTTCCGTTCCCGGAGTCTACAGAGACGAAAGTTCCTGAGGATGTAGAGCGTCCTGTCACGGAACCTCCTACAGATGCTCCTGACGCAACTGACGGAGCCCTCATCTGCAATACTTGACCATGCTCCGAATCTTCCATGGCCATGCTCTCCCTACCTTGTCCGAACCCATCACCCACAAGACGCATACCTCTCCTACATAGAGATCATTGCAAAAGTTAATAACATTAGTGCATCAACTCATGACCACAAATTCAGACAGACCCAGCGTGTGAAGCAGAGCTACCAGAAGTTATGGAACCCGGTGGGATAAGATCGTTCACGTTTTCCAACGGAGCAACGTAGTTCGCGATCCACTTGATTATGTGAACTTGCAGCTGCTCCAAGTATTCACCCAAATGATCCCCATTCTCTGTTCCATAGGGATCATGTCTTGTTCTATTGCTGTTCCACAGTTGCCGTGGCTCTGGAATATCTTCATAGAAGTGGATGAACAATGTCAATCATGTGTACAAGTTAATGCACGCTGTTCTCACCATTGCTCGGATTGTATATATCGCAGGCAGTTGAGAAAGTAGGAAATATTTTCATCAGGTACGTTTTTTTGAATTGATCAAAAACGAAGTTGAATGACTCCCACCAATGAGTATCACGATTTTCCTTCCACATCACTTTCGTCATCTGAAATATTAAACGAAACAGTTTCTCAATGTATCGTTATTACGCATTCGGTAAAATTAGTAAACCTCAATTCAATTTTACTGAGGTATTAAACGAAACGGTTTCTCAATGTATCGTTACTACGCATTCGGTAAAATTAGTAAACCTCAATTCAATATTACTGAAGTGTGACAACAGTATTCCATCAATTCAGAGGTACCCTGCAATCGGTCTTAAACGACTGCCAAGCTTTCAACTGATCATAAATTGCAGTTTCCCATAAAATTTACAGCAAAAAATTAATTAAACTGTTGGAAAGCAAGAAAAAATAGGGGGTTTTTGAAGTCTAATGGTCACTATATCGTATCTCCAGTACTATACACAAAACACGGTATATAATTATGATTATTGTAGGTAATTCAGACGGAAAGTCCTTCATTTCTGCTTCGCTTTTCACAAGGCCAAAGGGGGTAGAAAAATTGTTGAAGTGCTGAAGTTCGAGAGCGCTACAGGTTAACATGAAAAAAATTGATTTAAAATTATTCCACATTCCCTTCTGTTGACACTCAAGAATGAGTACGGAAGCGAAGGACAGTTTAGTGAAGTCAGAATGGAATTTTCATTCCTTATTCGTACAGGCCGCGGACAGAAAAAAATAATGAAGGCTTAAAAATGCCTAAAAATTGGTTTATGGCGGAAATTACATCGGAATTTAGGGAAGAATGCTTCCACCAGCGGGAGAAGAGTACAGTATTTGAAAAATGTTTGCAGGAAATGGTGAAAGAATCAAAAGATTAACCTGACCGAGTACCTGTTAGTTTCCAAAAACTGTAAAAAATATACGTACAGTACTGTACATACTTCATGCATAAAAACCCTGAACATATTTGTTGGACTGGGTTACTTATGGCAAGGACAACAAGCCATTTGAAAAAACTCAAAATTTCGCGGGGAAAAAATTGAATAAAATTCGTGTGATTAACGGCAGGACAACTAATGCTTTGGCATCACCGCCCATTTCTGAAAATCGAGTTCACATCCAGGAATTACCTCTGAAACCATGAAATGCAGGACGAACTCCAACAGCAAGGGCACCGTATCTACAGCTTGAGACTCCGCAGACTGTGATGGCAAAACTGGTTGCAGGTCACTGCAAGCCATTAAAGCTGAAATAAGATTTCAACTTCAGGCATTGGTCAACTTGAAACCATAAAATGAGTTACATGACTTAAAAGAACCTGAAATAGGTTGCGTCAGGGGGCTGATATTAATGCCGAAGGGGCTCTGATACGAAAAACCAGGTATCAAAGTCGCAAACGTGGCATGATGAACTTCCTCAGCTGAATCTCCGAGAACTTGATAATAGAGTATGAAAAGTCTGAAGAAAAAACAATAATATCAAAAGTAACCAGTGGATATATTTTTTAGGTATTTATACCTGATGGCTTCCTTTCGTAAACGCATCACATTTCCCGGATGCAACAACCTTGAGAGCACTGAATCTAGCTTTTTCATCTGCCATTGGCTCTGAATCATCTCCGGCATGAAACATAACAACTTTTCCAATAGCAGTAGAACCACTTCGAACTCTTCCTTATGTTGCCGGGGAACTGGAACGAAAATGGTTCGAATAAGATAAGAAATACGCCTCGTTTCTTCGGAAGACGCACTTTTATCCTTCAGTTTGAAGTTCGCTTCCGACTGAAGAAATCCCTCCAAAAACAAGGCGAACACCGTCGTGTGGTGCGCATAAATTAACGATTGCAGTTCATTTGCGTCAGTATTTTCTGTGAATAGAAAAATACAGAGCGATTATTTCATAATTTTCCGCCATAACGTGACAGAAGAGATTACCTAAGGAGTACTTCAAATGCTTCAAGCGTGTCGAGAGGTTCTTTTTGGTGTCCAAAGCCTTTAGAATCGACTTTGATTTGTCTTCCTGGGGTTTTTTCAGAGAAAATACGTTCATTTTGAAGGATTACCCAAGTAATCTAGGACTGGTAACACCTCTGAAGTAAGTTCTCGGAAAAAAAAAGGGCTCACATCACGACGCGCACCTAGATTCTTGCACTTCACTTCAGATAAATGGTCGACATCTTCGACAGAAAAAAAAAGCTTGAGATGATTATGAAACGCCAAACGTGCAGATTTTCAACCGGCAAAAAAACCTATTCTTTCCGATTGTTTTCGGAATAATCAGCAGTCAAAAGAGGTTATCAAAACCAGAACAGTTCACGAAAAAAATAAGTTGGAAACAATTTTAGTTGATAGCCAAAGCATTCAAGGTGTCGGCTTCAGTTTGTTGAATTTCATGCGACAGCTGCGTTTGAAGATCCGAGAGTTTCCGCTTCAAAGCAGCCAAACCGCCAAGAACGATATTATGTGGACGAAGCGCTCCGCTGCTTTCGACTGTGTAGTAAAACTTGTTGGGCTTCGCATCCGGTAAATAAGGTGCCTCATCTGGAGGAAATTCATCTTTACTTGACGAGTTCCAACAAATATTCAGTCGATAACTCACATTGATCATCGTCCAATTCACTGAACTCAGATTTCGGCCATTCATCCGGTTTAGGATACAAGGTATGTCTCAAAGCATTATCCGGATCATACTCGAAAGCAACTGCTGCTGTAGGATTCCATTTCGCGTGCTCTTTTCCGAAGCCTTTTTTTGCGTAGGCCTTCAGCTTGAGCTCTTGTCCTTTACGCAATTTCACGATGAGAATATCTGGAAGGAAACACAGACGAATAGATGAAGAAATCAACTTCTGATCCGGCGATATTTACCTTCGGTGTCGGCGTACTCGTTGGCATCATCATCACGCCGACGAGAAGTGAAGGGAACAACGGCTCCTTCACTACTCCTCAAATCCGCGGTGGTAACTAACTTCGTTTGGTCGTCGTTACACTTGACGTCTAAAGTGAATTCCACTCCACAATCCTCACAAAAATCTGGGCAGTGACAATCCTGAGCGAATAAATGTATGTTGAGTGCAGTTCAACGAGGAATACGATTTACTGGCTTACCCGCGAATACTGCTTGCGCTCCACTACCTCGTCCGACGTGAGAGGGATTAAGCCCAAGCGGTGTGCAATGAATTCGTCACCAAGTACAGTTGAATTGGACTCAATTTGAACCCAATCGATGGCCATGGTCGGCGTTTCCGCATGCAGAACGCGGCGCACGGAGTTTGCCACACTAAACACATTTCAAAACTAGTCTTGACGAATTCGTCGGATACGACATAATACTGCAGAATTGGTTTCATCAAGATATTTACCTCAAGTCGGTATCCCACACGGCGAACTTGACTGAATCTTCCGTAATCTCCGTAATGCTGATCGAAGGCTGATTCGCGAACGGCATGGTTTCTGTTGGTGAAACACAGCTGGATAAAAAAAAGGAGTCGCAGTGTAACTACTCCGAAGGGAACTGAAATTCTTTCCGCGGATCACGCCTAACCTAGTCAACAGCCAAGACGGCACAACTTCATAATGAAATGCCCATGAATCCCCAGTTTTCGAATCCTATCTTGCAACAGGCGAACGAGACACCTTAGCCTTTCACACAACGAGCCCACTTCTGTACAGTACTGTACTACACTTTTGTGCATCCCACTCACACGGGCCAACCGGAAATCTCTTTAGCTAGCGTCTATGCTCTTCTTGTCTTGCGCCATTCCTTTAGAACTGTCATGTCCGCCTACCTGTGAGAGTTTTCATGCAATTCGCAGCAAGAGTTGAAGCTCACCGACGAGGAAATCAGAGTAGACGAAAATTTCCCAGCCCAATTGTACGGGTAGAAGTGAAGTATTGGTGGTTGAATTCGCTGTGGCAGTCTGCTCGTAAACTCGGGTTCATTCAATGATGTACTATTGTGCGAAATTGTAGTCTCACGCCCATTTTCGTAATCCAATCGCATTTTAATTTATAAAATTATTCAAGTTCTTCTATCATGATCCGAAGTGAGGTAGTTCACGGAGATGAGTTGCACGAAGGCGTCTGTCTGAAAGTTGGATTGAGTGGCTGAGAAATCGTTTATGAAAGCTTCGCATTCGTTGATCACTTGAACGTTGTCGGTGAATAACGCATGTCTGCTCTCTTGGATTTGGGTCAGTGCCAAGATATATTTCGAATCCTCAGTTCAATGTACTGTATTCGATATGTGCAAACTAGTGCCGAATCTCAAACCATCGGTAGTCTTGATTCAATTGTTCGAGAAATATTTCTAGGAGGAAGATGAAGTTCTAGTAGGAGTCAATGCAGTTACTGTACTTCGATATCATCCGTTCGCGGGGCCTGTATATTCTGGAGCTCCGAAATAAACTTGAATGAATGAGGAATAGACACGACATTAACGTTTAAGCAATATAATTGTTCGCTGCTATTCTTCATGTTCCCGATGCCGTTGTACGAATCATCACGTGATCACGACTTCTTATTAAAAAAAGCGAATCTCTTTCAAATTGTGATCCCTGATGTTTAATGCGCGACCAAAAGTGTCATTTGTTAAGGATTTGCCGCTCTGTTTGCCGCAGACTTCATAAGGTTCCACTTTACAAATTGCAGAAGACTTCTATTTATCCCGTTTTACCGAAGACCGTGTTGCGGAATCCGCGAAATCGTGTTTCATTATGCTGTCGAGGTTCGCTTTGAACTCGTGTAAGTCTTCGTTGCGCTTACTTCGATGCATGTGAAAGGGTTTCATGATTCTGGTAGCTGTTTTATTAGCAATCTACATCTTGCCAAAATCGGATGTGATTGATCATTGTTACATTTTCGTCATGGTCCCTCATGAAGAATGCTGAAAATTCAGTTTTAATTACTTGGGAATCCATCCGCGCATTCCTACGAAATATTGTCGCTGTATCTGCTTCTGAGTAACATTGTTTACCGTGGTTTAGCCCTTCCTCGGGTGACCTGCATCCGCACTTGTGCTGTTGCGAATACTGGAGACTCCGGCGTTGAGCGATTGATACCCGCTCCTACGTATCCAAGCAAGAAAGCTGAACAGTCGCCGGAGCGTGACACCAAGAACTTCCCAAGGGTTAAAAGACCAGATGAGCCCGGCAAGTGCCGGCTGTTCTTCATTCCGGAAGAGTACTTCCAGTTTTTCTATCCGAAAACTGGCGTTACTGGTAAGCATCTATGGGTTCTAAGCCTTCAAAATTTATGGAACTCTGCTTAACAGAAAAAAATTGCTGTGGCAGCGGGATTTTGTGGGCTGACGAATTCAGCATAATGGGTTCATTATTCTAAAAAATTTAAATGATTGTGTTGTGTATTGTAGTTCGAATTATGTGTTGTATTTCACTCCGATTTTAAATCCTTATCAACAAATTTTTAGGTCCCTACGTATTCGGTGCTGGCCTGATGACTTATCTGTTCAGCAAGGAAATCATGGTGTGCGAGCATGAATACTACGCAGGATTAACCTTTGCTCTCGTCATCTATATGGGAATAAAGTTAGCCGGGCCCGAGCTGCAGACTGCCATCAATAATGGAGTGAAGGTGATTTCTCAAGCTTTTCTCTGTTGTAGTCCCGTTCTTGCATTTTGCGATTAGGATTTATGCGAAGTGTTCTATCTGTGTCTTATTTTCTTTTTGAATTTCTACGCCCTTCGGGGACAGAAGGTGTTTGAATTGTTTTCACTATTGGAAGCGGGACTTCCTTTTTAATGATCGGTATTTTCTTTGTGGATCCCCATCTTGTTGAAATCTTTTAATTCTTTTACTTTTCACGAGTGGGAGACCACCTCAGGAAATGTATGCATGCGTTGTTTCCTGTCAGTTTGTGTGCGTGTTTGAGTGATTTTCGATCAGGTGGTAGATTGAATGCGTCTGATGAATTTCTTGGAAATTTTCGAATGGTTGAAAGCTTGAAACTTATATCGCGTCTTCACGAGTTTTCTTTGTTGGAGGAAGGTCGTGTCCTAGCAAATTCTGTACGATACGCCAACTTTTCTGCTTATGAATTACCGTAATTTGTAAAAATGCTTGAATTTTGTTCAGGATGTCAAAAGGAAGCAAAATAGTTACCCCTTCTTCGTTATGGGACCGACTGTTGGATTCATCGCCTGTATCCTCGTTATCGATAGAGCCAGAAATAGTTCTACTCTTTCTATTAGGAAGAAGATGACAAATACAGGAACTTGAAATCGAATGCCGTCGAAGTACTGGAGGAATCCATCAAGGATGAAAAGCATGCGCAATGGCAAGCTCAAGGGCAGAAATTGCTCTTCGACGCTAAGCGAGAAAATGTTGCTGTTCAGCTTGAGGCTGCTTTCCGCGAACGACAAATGGCCGTTTATCGAGCTGTAAGTTCATCCATACTGGTATTTCTATTTTTCACGTCCTTATTCAAGATTTTAACTGCTAATTCTAATAATTCGCGAATATTTGAAATATTTTCCTGTCAGGTAAAAAATCGCTTGGACTATAAGCTCGAAATGGACAACGTAACACGTCGATTCCAACATCATCACATGGTTAATTGGATCGTCAGCCAAGTCCGCAAGAGCATCACGCCAGAATTGGAGAAGAAGAGCATAAATCAGTCTATCCAGGACTTGAAAAATTTGGCTGCTCGCGTTTGAGGCGGTCAGCTTCCTTCTAAGTGGAAGGTTTCATCTCGTCGTTGAATTGTAGGATTAAAATTAAAACAAGTAAACGAAGGAGAAGAAAGTGTGCGACGCTCGCCAAGTTCCTTGATTATGTTTGAACTCTTACGTGTGCAATGGTGGGGAATGAAAGAGCGATGTGCTGTCAACATCGGGAACTTCTGTCTGCATCTCCATTTCTGCCTTTCGAACCCAGTTGAAATACAGACGGTGTATGTTACTTCTCGTGTGTTTCAAAACTAATGGGTCTGCCGCAGTATTTTTAGACATTAAATTCCTCTTGATCGGACCATGTTTTGCCGGAAGTTTTTTGGCCATTTTAAGTGACTGGTCATATTGAACAGAGTATATTTGAAGTAAATCAATATTTTATTTTTAATTGATTTATGCAGATGGGCTCTCTACAGTAATCTTGTCTACACAATTTTCTCTGTTTAATGAACTTTTTGTGTCCTCATGCTAGGGGTCTATCACAACATAGGAGTTATCTACTATTAAATTTTCTCTACAGCAATTTTTTTCTGGTCTCTTGGGATTTTTTTAGAGAGAACGATTCCACCTGTAGTAGTAATGTAAATGCAAGTAAATCAAACTCGAAGATTTTTCTTGTTCTTGAATGCAATACATTTATGTGTTACTTTTTTGTCTATTTGAATTTTATTGGTACAAATGTTCTGTCTTGAAAAATTTTCACTAGTGGAAACGTTTTGTAAAGTGACATACAGTATTATGAACTCATCACTGCTAAAATATGTTATCCGCATACTGTACATCACTATGTCTATTACAGGTGGTACCTTGTAATTTGAAAACCCTGAAATCTGTCTGTCCTGCAATTCAATGGCCAAATTTGGTGGGAGGTCAACTTGAAATTAAACATCTGACCTGCAATTTGACCCATATAGACATAGAATATTAAACACAATGAAGAAAACATTGCATTTGATGTTGTCTTGCAATTTGACAGCTTCACAATTTTTGGGGCACCACCTGCATAAAAGTTTGTGCAATCCTTAAAATTCTGTGTGATAATTTTCATGATGATAATGTGGATGTTCCTTCTGTGGGAAGAGATAGTGAAATTAAGATGTAGAATGTCTATACTGTACTTTGATTGGTTTTGTACTCATTTATCTGCAACCATGCAGTATGATGAAATTGAAGGAATCACTTGGGCTGTGCACATAGCAGCCTTCTGCCAAACTGTTTTCCTGATTGAAATGTTTTGTACTGGGGTTTTAAGTGTCAGCATGCATAATATACATTGTAACCTTGAAAAGATTGAGCATTTAAGAGGTTCTATGGTGAAATTTCCACAATCAACAAAAAACCTTTCACCTGTTGAAAGGCATACTCCTCAATTAATTTTTTTTTACCGAATATTGACCAGTGCAAAAATACTGTACTGTATTTGCTTATGTAAGCCCTATAATCTATGTATAGGTGTTCTTAAAGAATGTACTGAAGTCAAGTACTGTAACCTTTTCAGCAAACAGCAAGAATCTAACCAGCATGCGAGAGGATTCAAAGAAAACAAAATCCAGTTTTATATGGTAATACAATACAGTAAAATCTTGTTACAACAAACTCCCAGGAAAATGAGAAAAAATTTGTTATAACAAAATTTGTGTTGAGATTAATGATTTATAGCACATTTCAGACTGGAATTTTAATGGAAATGGGGAATACAGTACATACTGTACTTTGAAAAGCTTCTAAAACAATTAATTCAAGACCTAGCATAATTAATGAGCTCTTCTGATGAAATGAAGAGAAATCCTTTGATATAAATATAACTATCCTTTAATAAATTACCTAACATTTGTACTAAAGTATTGCTTGTCTTCAAAAATAAAGTGAAACAAAATTACATATAGAAATACAGTCAGATCCCCACATGCAGACACCTAGCTTGACCTGAGGACAACTTGACGGTGGATTCTATGCTTGAAGATTTCTTTTTTTGTGAATTTTTAATGCTACTGTATATCTTAAAATTTTTTCTACATTTTCTGCCATTTATAGAGTACAGTAATTCCTATATGGGCTATGCACAAAATCATGCCCAAAAATTTGTTACAATGAGATTACAGCCAAAAATTACTTTATTATAAAAACATTTTATAACATTATGCCTATGGGAAACTGTCTGGACCAAAAAAATTGTTATAATAGCATTTTTTTTTACAAAGATAATTGTTGTAATGGAATTCTACTTTATATTGTGATCATCCTGAAAAAAACTTTATACTGGACAAATCTGAGATAGATTAAAACATTCTCATGTATGTAAACATGGTACCCTGTATGCAAACGCAAGATAAACTATTGGAATAATAATGATAAAACTTCGTAAATATTCTGAATTGACTGCAATGGCGTACTTTATACTGTACTTCGACGAGGCCGCCTGTGGGAATTCGTTTCTGCGGAATTTAAACTTTTTATCCACAGAAGGAATGGCCGCGGAAGTGTTCATTGCCGAAATGACTCCAGGGTACGGTGTAGCAGGCAGGGCGTACTCCCCAGGTACAGCGTACTCCCCCCGCAGGAAGATTAGTCCACATCCGCGGAGTGCGATTCAGCAGAGCCTCTTCTGCAGTGATCACTTAGGCAGTGGTATCTTCCACAGCATTCAGAGGAAAGTTGATTCCACAGTGATTCTTGAAGCAGCATTTAATGTCAAAAAGAAATTGAAATAAGAATGTGGCAGTTGGGGCAGGGACTGAAGAAGACATTTCTCCAAAGCATCAACAAGATTCAATGCAACCAGATGGAATTGGCTCTCCTCTGAATTTCATTGAAAGTACTACTGCATGTGTTCACCATGGAACTTCACTCCGCGGATTTGAACAGACCCGCCGGACGGCATAGCGCACACTGGAGTACACCCTGCCTAGGTATGGTGTACTCCTGGAGTGCATCCTGCCTAGGCAGGGTGCATCCTGCCTAGGCAGGGTGTACTCCTGGAGTACGATTTTGGGGGAGTACGCTGTGCCGCCCACAACGGCCTATCCATGGATGGAGACCGCTCACGAAGTGTTGTGGCCCTGCAGTGTTGCGAGTGATCGCGAGTGGAGGATCTCGTGAAATGAGATAATGTAGCGGCCCTCCAAATACGAAACCTTCGCGGGTGGTGTTGGTTCATTTTATTTTTTTTTTAGAGCCGCGAGCGTTGCGTTGAGATCTTTCGTTGGAGAATCGAACGTAGTGTTATTCATGTTACTTCACCATGAATTTCTTCGTCCCGACGGGAATATCTACAATCGATGACGCGTTGCGCGGCGGAATCCCTTTACCTGGGGTAACTGAGATTTTTGGCGAGCCAGGTTGTGGGAAAACTAGAATATGGTTAGTTGTGCCGTCTGTTTTATCCTAATGCCATGCACATTAACCTGTGTAAGATTGATTCTGTTGTACTTTTCAATAAGCATGGAGATTTGCAAGAACGCGATGTTTTCATCGTCCATTCGGAAGGGAGGAGTGTCTGCCCTGTTCATCGACACAGTATCTACTTTCCGATGTACAGAATTTAGAGGTTCGTGATTTAGTTGATGACTTACACCAAACGTTCTAAGAGGATTTCCCAACATCGGAACAGAAATGCTGAGAAATGGAGTGGAACAGTCGAAATGCATGCTTTTATCTCCGACGAACATGGATGAATTGTTAGCTGTCATTGCTGGCTTGAGAAAAATCGCTAAGAACATTCCTAGTGTGAGTAGCTGAATGCCTTCTGGTGAACTCGCCTATTGCTAGCTATTTATTTCGGACTACCATGTAGCTGGGCGTTGTTGCCATTGATTGCTTCGGTCATCCCTTCCGATGTTCCAGGATTTCTTCTGATCAAATAGAGCTTGCGAAAATACTGAACAACGTGCATCAAGATTTGCTACAGGCCTCTCGACACTTCGGGTTCGCTGTCGGCAAGTATGGAATTTCTTGTTTGAGTAGGGGAAATGAACGATTAGTTTTATTTCCAGTTCTTACGAACCAACTCACGGTTGATATGAAAGACGGGTATGCCACTGTGCCGGCGCTAGGAGAATCATGGGGTCAGTGTGCGGGAATGCGACTTGAGATTGTTCGCGGGTTGGATTCTTGTGTTACAGTGAATTTATTCAAGTCTCCATTCGGTGAAGGCGTTCGTTCTAATCCGTCCGACGCTAAATGTTCTTAAGTGTCATTTCGGGTCTTCATGTTCGAATGCTTTGTATACGAGGCTGAATTTTCCGGTGACGATAACCGAACTACGAAAATTTTCTGTTTTCTGTCCGACAAGATTCTTGTGTCAAAATTTGATTTTTTCAACTGACGTGTTGCCAGATGCTGCAGATGACGATTTCCTGTTTCAGTGATTATCGATGCTTTGTTCCTCTTTAGAAGTATGTGTCCTGTAATGTGAAGAATTTGACGAATTAATGGCGACATGAATAATTTGAAAAACGTTGGTGATTGTGATGACGATGCTGGTGGAAGCGATACGACTTCAGAAGGTTCATTTGCTAACCTCTCTACAGTGAGCAGCGTCTGTGACCGGTATGGGTTTATGGGGGGATTCCAATACTCCGGTGACAAGTGAGTACATTACCATATTCCGGTTCTCAGGAATTATTCTATGGCACGAAATTCTGGGCCATGTTAATCATTTGTTAAAATGACATTCGTTCGCAATTTGATAACTGCGAATGAGGAAGCTCGTTTGCGAAGATATGTGACGGAAATCACAGAAGATTCCAGTCAGACTGTGTGTGATAGCGCTACATTGAACCTTCACAGAGACTTCGACGTTCCTGTCAAAAAGTTGCGTCGTCGGGAAATGAAATGGATGCACATGATCAAAGCATGGGATAAATTCGTCACTAGAAATTACGAGAAGGTATGAAATTCGATGCACACCCTGACTTTCCTCTAATGCTTCTTTAATTTGAAAACTTAATCACTGCTTCAACTTTTGTGCCAGGGAGCTGCATATGATTTCCATTGCTATAACGGAACGTTCGGATAGAGGAGATGTGTACCACTTATCAAATTATTTACAATGTAAAATCTCTCTGTTCAGCCATTCTAATTTTTCGACCGTCGTTAGGATTTCCCTAACGACAAAGCGTGCCACGGCCGTCAACTGAAAGTTATTTTCAGCGTAAAGATTTTAAAGATTTTTGAACACGTTGAAAGTGCTTTTCAACGTGTTGAAAGGTTAAATAATTTTTAGTTCATTTGTGATGCTATTTTAAATTTTGGAACTTCAGAAAGAACTATATACGATTTACGTTTTTGTGCGCCAACGGACGTTCCATATACTGTATGAGGTATTTCGTCGGTTGAATTAATCCAGACAACTTCAGTGTGGGTTATTTCTTTCTGGTCAGGATACCGTGTTAAACGCTTGTTCTGTTGTATTTTATAAGTACATGAAGAGTTGAAAATACTGCTGGATTTTATTGTACGGTAACTGGGTTGACCTTATAGAAAATATCTTAATGAATTTCAGGTCAGGGAACGATGTAAGAAGGGAATTCCGCCTGCCGTTCGAGGCCAAGCTTGGTTTCATTTATGCAATGCTCACACATTGAAACGTAAGCATCCTCATCTATACGAACATCTCTTACAGCTCCCTGGGGACGAGAAAATTGTTGATGAAATCCAGCGTGATATTCATCGACAATTCCCCACCCACGAAATGTTCGCGGAACAGGGTGGTTCCGGCCAAAGTGAGCTTTTCAACGTGTTGAAAGGTTCGTTTTGTTGTTGCATTAATGATAAGGACACAATGGGTTCTAATTATTATTTTCGTTATAGCATATTCATTGTTCAACAAGCGTGACGGTTATTGTCAAGCACACGCCCCTTTAGCAGCTACTCTTCTGATGCAGATGCCGAGCGAACAAGCATTTCTTTGCTTGACGTCATTATGCAACAATTACCTGCCGCTTTATTTCGCTCCAGATTTGCAGATGCTGCAAGTAGACGCAGAGCTGTTAATGACTTTGTTGAAGAAAACCGAGCCTGCTATTTATAAGCATCTTGTGAGTTGGATTTGCTTCAGTTCCTTCCGAAATTCATTCATCCACTGCTCTCAAGTTGCAAGAAAAGCAGATCTGTCCGTGGTTTGTTGATAAACTTTTGGTTTTCCAATCGTGAATTACTGTTGATGTAATCGTCTTACAAGGAATAACAGTCTATACAAATACGTCATTTTTCAGATCAGCTTACTTGTTACGCATTCACAAATATTCAATTTTCGTACAGAAACGTCAAGGCATTACTCCAATACTCTTCATGACCGACTGGTTCATGTGCATCTTCACGCGGAACCTACCCTGGGAAACTGTTCTGAGAGTTTGGGACATGTTTTTCTGTGAAGGAAGAAAGGTGCTTTTCCGTGTGGGGCTTACGATTCTTCGCCTTGTTTTGGAACCAGCGTCTGTGCGAAAAGAATGTCCGTCCATGCACGAAACTGTGACCAGGTTGCGCAACATACCCACTCGTTTAGTGGAGACCAAATTTTTCATTTCAGAGGTAAGTGTATCTCCCTCAGAAATTCTTTTGGTCGCCAAAGCGTAGAAAGAAATATGTTTTTAAAATGTATTTAGTAAATTGTTTAGTACCATAGGCTTGTAAAAAAATATTTCTCACTTCAGGGTGTCATTTTGAAATTGTGATATTTCCCGTAATTTCAAGTCATTTTTTTCTTCGTTAGATGGCCAGGCTGAAACTGAGCGAACAAGAGCTTAGTATAGGATTTCAACGTCATTGGGCAATTTTCGAATCGAAAAAAGCAGACAGTTCACATGGAAGTGCATCAGGAGATGTTAATTTGCCGAAGCCTGGAAAAAGTGGAATATCTAGAGAAAAGAAAGAAAGTGGGCATTCCGCTGAGATTTCCGTTGCCTCTACGGTTTCGGGTAGCTTTAATAACAATTACGTAGAGAAATCCCGAAGTTCTGGCACGTGGGGACGAAAAGGAAAATCTGAGTTACGGAAAACTCGATAATCCTGAGCTTTTCACGTTACCTTTTGTGCATTGACTTTCTGTCGGCGGAATTGATTTCCGCGAATGTCCGAGAGAAAATGTATCGGGTTTTGAATATCCGACCTTCTCGGTCGCGATGTCTTTTCGATAAAAAATTATTTTACCAAACAGACGACATTGCAGGGAGCAGGATTTGGATGAACATTTTCGGCAAGTTTTTCCATGCGTGTGATGTCCTTGAAAAGAATGTGATTTTTTTTCGCGCTTGAAATCGCAGTGGAATCATTCGATCGAATTATTTGAAATGGAAAGTCTTGCGGCAGGAAAGCGGATTGAAATTTTAAATTTTAGAAGGATTTAAATAATTTTTTCGCCTTGTTGCGGGATCCATCAACAAGATCCATCCATCCATCACACGTTAAACAAACTTTTATAGGTAATGCTTGCCTGGGAATGCTTGGTGTACTGAATTGTTCTGGTACACCGTTGATTTAGTTTTCGTTGCGTGGATTGTTATTTTCCAACAGCAATGCTTGATTATTTTCGCATAGAAATATTTCTGTACACTCCGATGGAAAGCTGAGAAGGCGCGGCAGTCGTGCAAAAAAAAAAAAACCAAGGATGATTCTATGCTGACATTTCTTCTTCGATCACGGTGTCTTCCGGGCATTCTGGTTTTTGAAATTGAATGATCTGTTCCAATTTGCGCAGGAATGAGTGCGAAGTTCGGCCGATATTACGGGAAGAGAACCGACCATTTCGCGGAATCAGAGGTAGTGAAATCCTTCCCACGTGAAGATGTGTTCTATTTGTGTCGAGATTTGATAATCGGCCTGGACCTTTTGAAGGAGTCCGAGAAACAAGGTAGGGTTTGATTTCGTGGATCGAATTGACTTTTCGAATATCGGTTTAAAATTTTTTATTGATTGTTCCTTTACGTTTAGGAGATGCAATCTTCGGAAAAGTGTGCGACTATTTTTTACAAATCCAGACACGAAACTGTTCCCATGATCATGGACAAACGGCGGCTTTTATTGCCTTTATTGCGACCTTTAGTTCTTCTCGGCATATCGGAGGTATTCATCCGTGCGTGCAGCAAATTTCGGCCTGTGCTCAAATTAGACCCGCGCAGTTTCTGAATCTTGTTCGGAAAGCGAAGCTGGGATCGTCTTTTGCAAGATTGGCACGAGATCCGCGCTTGGCGGCAATTATTGAGGAAGAATCCTTTCAATTCTTGAGGTCCTTCGAGGAAGGCCGTGAAGAAGCCGATGCGCTGGATCTCCTGTATTTTATTGATCGTGTCGGAGAGGTGAGTCTTATAGTTTAATATATTTTAGAATTGATTTGCATCGCTTAGCTGAGCACCAAAATATTTTATTTTATGAATAAATAAAGCAAGACTGAGTTTTTTTAGTGCTATTTTGAAATATGAAAATTGAAGACGCGTTGTCTCTGATTCTTCTGAATGAGGAGATATCTGATTGCGTAAGAATGTTCGTTTTGTCTAGGCGTTGAAATTGATATTTTCCGAAAAACTTCTTTGTTCACAGTTGTTGGTAGATTTTTTTTCTACGGTATGCCTGGATCGGTTCATCGCCGAACTCATCCGCCTGTCACACCTGCCGATGACCATCTTAGTAACCATGCGTCTTGTTCGGAAAATTCTCGAATCTGTCCAAAGGAGAGTCATTGGAGATTCTGAAGTCTTCGGTGTTCGAAATTCGTTTCTTGATGGAATTTTTGCCGAAAAGAAACTTCACCACTCCGCTGGCGATGCATCAGCAGATTTGTTGGGTTTGTTGAAAATAGTACAAATTGTCGAGGAAAAGCATACGATTGCTGGTTTTTTGAAATCAAGTTATGAACTGCCTTGGTGTTCACGAGACTCAGTTGAACAAGGCGAAGATTTCGTTTTGGAATTGCTACAGCTCGTCGATTATGTTCTTTACTTCGCCATCAACGTCCTGGATATCTCTTTGGAATCGGGTCATCTTGACAGAAACGTCGAGAAGCCTTTCTTTTCAGTGGCCAGTCTTTTGTTCCCACTCAGCAATAGCGACTCGTCCATTATAGGCCAAGATCCAAGGAAAGCATTGGAAGTTTTGAAAACTGTTGATCCCCTGTGCCAAGAACTGATCATCGTCGAGCTTCTCAAGAATCCACGAACATATGAAGATCAATTAGTTTGCAGAGATGTCTTGAAAGCGGGAATCAAGAACCAGGCTGCGATCACTTTGGAGAAGACACGGTTCATTTTATCGGCGCTAAAGCAAGTGAAAGAGCTTGCCGAAGTGTGCAGGAAAATTTTATGGGATTCGTTGACAGAGTTGAAAGTGGAAGAGTTGCTGTCACTTGGTCAGGAATTCAACGACGTCAGTGCTCTAAAAGGAAATGAATTTGATCAGGTTATGACGGTGACGTGGAATCGAATCACGGAAGCGAATGTTGACCAATATTTGGTAAGACAATCGAATATTGTGAGGTGTATTAAAGTAAATGGAATTTCCTTTTCATTCTACAATATTTCCGATACACCACGGCTCTTGGGTTGAAAGTTATTTTGGCGCATAATTTTCGAGTTTTACGCTTTTGTCTTCGCAGACGATTACAGTAATTTGTTTCTTAGAACCTTGTTTGAAAATCGTCCTTCAGATTAAAATATTTCATATCGGAAGGAAACTAACCAGCTTCCTTTAATGGACAGGGGCCTAATAATGAATGGAATTAGCTGAGTTTGTCCGATTTATTCAACCCAGCCGAGTCGAAAAAGATTTCCTCGTTGCGTTTTATCGTACAAGTTATTATTGCTAACGATTGAGGCGGAAAAACGGTTGTGCACGCGGTTTCAGGAAATTCAATGTATTTACTTATTTTCCTCCATCTTCGTTTAGAAAATTTTGCTGACCGCGTGTCTGTGCGATGCCCATTCTGTGATCAGTGCATCAATTTTGAACGGATGCGAAAAGCCGGGACGCGTCGCAGTCACTGCGTTGGTGCTTTCGGAGCTTGGTACGCTATGCCTAATTCCTTCACCGGATGGTACGTCCTCGAATCTCCTCCTTTCTTTGATGGTGTCATGGACACGAAGCTGTGAAGCTGTTGATCTCAAGCGGCGCAGTAACTTCTGTAACCTCCTTGTACGTCTTGTTGACGTGGGAACACTGCGCTTGGTTGATGTCCTTGACGAGTTAATTCAGCCAGAATTCGAACGCATGAAAATTCCTGAGGTGACAGAACCACCAGAATTTCCTTTGGAAATCATTCAGGTGAGAGTGCATTCCCTAGATTCCTTGGTGTCCCGAAGATTTTCTCTTGAATCGTGGGATATTGCATGCATTTTTGCGGATTAGAGAGAGGAGGTTAGAAATTTATAGGAAGTTTTTTCATGAGTTTCAGGCGGTCTTGGATAACTGTTCAACGTTGCGAAAATCTGCAGAGCCCTGGAGAATCTTGCAAATTCTTGTGCGTGCGTTGGATCATTCGGATACTACATTTTCAGAAAGATCTACATGCAATGTTGGGAGCATTTTTTCCGGCGACATCCTCGATCGTCTCTGGAGAGCATTTCGTTCAACCGCTGAAATGCTTGCGTCATCAGGTTTGTGCTTCTCCTTAAAGCTCTTGTTTTCTATTTTGCGAAATTATTTTACATACTGTATAAATGTACAGAGGAGGAAGAGTGGGAAAATTTCCGAAAGCAGATCGGAAGTGAAAAGTATTCCAATGTTTCCCTGCCCTGGATATCGGTGTTTTGCCCGGTTGTTGACAATGGAATCGGACAGATTTCCTGCTCGAAAAACGGAGTGCTGAAAGAGTTGCATAAAATCTATTTCTTGCGTCATGGAGGCGTGTGTCGTGAATGTGGATCGGCATGGCCGAACGAAACGAATGAAATCGTCAATCTCAGTTTGGTGAGTCGGATTGAGTGGAAGAGCATACAATAATTGTAGTTGGAAGAGATTTGTGGAAATACTTTTTATTAGTATTTTTTTCTGAAATTTTTTTTAAATATTATTATTGTGAGGCATTCTCCTTCTTTAGATGATTATTTAATGTCAGTTATATTTGTTTTCTCATTTGCAGGCGTTGCTTGTCTCGAGGCGTGAAAACTGGTCGTATTGCTTTCGGGATTTTTTCGGAACGAACGGCGAGTTGCAGGGAAAAGAGGTCATGAATCTCATTCGATCGTTGACATCGGTTCTACGTTGGAGTTCCGAAGAAGAGCAAGTTTTTGTCCTAGATAATTTGGCTTTTCAGTTCCAGGTATAATTTTAAGTTCACCTGGTCGGTGAATCCCTCGCACTCATTGCCATTCATTCTCTTTGTGCGACCTCTGCGGTTATTTCAGGAAAAATTCATTCTTCAGTTACCGAGTGTGTCTCGTGATTTCACGATAGAGGGGATATTGCTCATCCTTAGCGATTTTTCCAACATCATGGGGGAATTTTCCGCGTTTGCTTTATCGAAATCGCTGGTGAGTATTTATTTCATGTATCTATCTGTTCTGTTAAAAACCTTGTTTCTTCTCTTGTTTCAGGGGTTGAGGGTTCTCATAGATGCAGCTGTGTTCGTGCTCAAAGCAGCTGAAGAAAAAAGTTTCACGCCGGCGACGCGATTGCGGAAGGCCTTGTTGGCGTGCTTGTTTCCTCTCTTATTTAAAATCGAAAATCGGGACATCCACATTATGAAAATCCTGCAATTATTTTCCTAAACGTTTCGGTTCCTTTTAATTTATAAATGATTTCTTGAAAACCGGCTTTCATTTCCTTTTTTTGGCTGAAAATTTCTTGATTTATTAACATACTGTACTACATTACAATTTTCCAGATCCACGGAAGTTTAATGATATCGTCGTTGCTCGCATTCAAAAATCTACTTATGAAGATTGAGCCTAAGGCGAACGCATTTTATCTCTTACGTGATTGTATGACGTGTTTGTGGGAAAATCGCGATGAGTGTCGGGACGCATCAAAAATGGCTGCTGAACCTGCCTTGATGGCATCGATTGTCAAGGAAATCTGTGATCGAGCTCCGTCTCTTAGATTTTCGTTGGAAATGTTTATCAATCAATTATGTTCCAGAGCTCATATGACTTCTTCGTCCGATGTTTGTCGGACTCGGTCCGGTCTGGCGGTATTCCTTGACATTTTCGGTTCTTTGCAAGTACCTGAAGGTCTTGACCCGAACCATGGAAGTCTATCGACTATTCGCGAAAAGCTTTTTCCTGAAGAAGTCCTCGATAGACTCGACAAGAGCATTGATCGTTTTTGTGGTGAATATTCTCTCGAGTCCAACGTGGCGGTTCCCGCTGGTATGTCTGAAAGTCATTGGTGGTGGGCTCGATCCGCGAGTCCAAAAATGAACCCTGCACCTGAACCTTTCTATGACGACAGTTTTGAATACTAAAATTGTCATCATCAAATGTACGATTGCCACTGAAAGATGACCGTATATACATAAACAGCATTGCAATTCATCGGTCAACTCTCATTCAAGCCTTCCTAATCCGCTGAAAAATAAAAGGAAATCAGTTTTTTTTTTCCTGAATGTGCAGCAATTTTTATGTGTCCGCCGTATTTGATGCATTCGTTTTCTTCGGAAGTTCTTCAGGTTCTATGACCATGGGGGCTCCGTACACCATGAAAAATATGCCAAAAGATGGTTTGATTGTTATGACGATGCTGAAAGAAGCCGGTGTTCAGGAATACGAGCCGCGTGTTGTAAATCAGTTGTTGGAATTTGTTTACAAGTACACTACAGATGTTCTTGAAGATGCTCGGTTGTACTCACATCACGCCCGCAAGAAAGCTGTGGATGCTGAGGATGTCAAACTTGCTCTGAGAATGTATCTGAGTAACACTTTCGTCTGTCCCCCACCGAAAGAGCTACTTGTGGAACTATCGAAAGTCAGGAATGCTACGCCACTGGCGAATATGAAACCTCATTGCGGTCCACGCCTTCCACCCGACCGGTGAGCTAAAATAGAAGAGATTCGAAATTTAATGCCTCTGTCTCGACGACCGTCTCCATCCATCGCTTTTATAATTTTTTTGATTGTGTGAGTTGACCTTCAGAGAATAATACAGTACTGTGCCATATTTTAGACTCAGTTAAGAGATGAGAGTACCGACAATTTATTGCTTCAAATCCTTCTGTGTAATTTAAGAACACGTTTCGATTTTGTCTGACCGGCGAATTCAATTTCTAGGTATTGTCAGTTCGCATCCAACTACCGCATGGTAAGCAATGCTGCCGCGGTTCCTTACCGCAAAGGACCTCCGAAGCCGTTTACTATGGGATTGTTGGCGAGCAGTCAAAAGGAAAAGAGATTTCAAATGAAAAGTGAACTGCTTTCCGAAGATGGGCGGGGAATGAAGCGTCCTCATGTTGAAGACGAAGATGATTTCGCCGACGAATCCAGCAATGTTTCGGGTGGCGAAGCATTTCAGAATTTCACTCCAGAAAATTCCATGAAAATGGAGGAAGCCGACGACGAGTATGATTGAACAAGGAAAATGCAATTATCATTTTGAACTTCGTTTTGATTGGTCTTCTTCGTTGCTTTCTGGTGTTATTTGGTTTCGCAGCATAATAGGCATTTTTGGGTTTATTTTAGACTTCGTTGGTTGATACAAAAATGTGTGATGCAGAAGATGAACTTACGATTCCGCGGGCGTCAATCAATAAGATGATGAAAGAAATGCTCCCGAACGTCCGAGTTTCGAATGAAGCCAAAGAACTTGTCATGAATTGCTGCACGGAGTTCGTCCATGTAATAGCTTCTCGTGCCAATGAAGTATGCAACCAGAACCAGAAAAAGACGATCATGCCTGATCACGTGTTGGGAGGTCAGTTCTGTGGCATTCGAATTTTCTGAGAAGTTACCGTGACCCGCACTGAATTTTTCTAGCTTTGAATGAGGCTGGCTTTGGTGATTTCGTTAATGAAGCTAAAGAAGTTTTGAAAGGTTGCAAAGAAATGCAAGCGCAACGAAGGAAACATTCTACCCGTCTGGAGAATTTGGGCATTCCCGAAGAAGAACTTCTGCGTCAACAGCAGGAACTTTTTGCTAAAGCTCGAGAGGAGCAACTCCAGGTTCGTCGGGTTTCTTCTTATGGGTGCATTGTATTAGTACCTCTGACTCCGCTTGATATTTATGCTTGATGATTAATTAACTTATTCTTTTCGTCAGGTCGAAACGCAACAGTGGCAGCAAATTCAAGCAGAAGTTCAAAAGAAATTAGAAGAGGAAAATCGGGGTAGTACTTCGACAGCAGTTGTGGACGAGGACGACGATTATTCGTGATCGTGAACCATTCTTATTGATTCTTTTACTCCTTGCGTTCTATACCAATTGATAAAGCTGATTCATTTTACAAGAAACTGTCTTTTACTTTCTCGTGAAAACCTTCAGTTTTTTCCGAATAAGACGCGTTGGCTCAATTTTAAATGGATATTTTACATTTCGGCACGACTTCGGTTAAGGATTTGTTTCGCGAAGAAAGTTGCCGCAAGCAGTAATTTACTGCGGAAGTGAGCATTCCGAAGAAATCTTCAGCTTGGCCATGCGCTGTACAGTATTTCCCTATGAGCAGTTGCGTTTTTCAATTCCTGCTTGAAACTTCGCGCAACTATGATTTATTGCAGCTAGCGCAATTCAAACCATAGTAAATTTTTATGCGACTCCCTTGTTCAATCAATCGTTCTGCTCGGTATTACATTAGTATAGATAGATTTGTTATTTACTAAAGGGGCACTTTTCGCAATTGATGTTCATGAGTGACACTCTAGCCAACCTTACGCAAAAAAGGGTGAGTAAGAAAATCTCAGACCAATTTTGGACAAGTTTATATTCTACACAAAGAAAACGGAAGTAACCAAAATTACACCTAATTGAAATAATACGCAGTACAGTAACACTTAAATATTGAAATATATGCAGCAACCTAACAAAATGCAAGATAAGAGCATGAATCTAAAATGATTGTGAGGGATGTTGCCGCAGCCCTTTGCTTGCCTGTGATGTCATTTGCCGTGAAGATCGCAGGCAATGGACTGCGGGAAGAGATCCTGACAGTTCCTCTGGCTGTGAAGGAAAGCATATTACAGTACGCTACAGTACTGTGCAGTACTGTACTTGAATATTAGTTCTGTGTTCTGCCGGTAGATGTCCGGCTTGCATGATGTTCATCGGGTCTGGGGTTCGTCACCTTGGCTCAGATGATCTTGCCTAATTTTTTCTTGGCGAAGTTTACCATCAGTGATCCACTTTGATGCAATGAGGGCGTTATTACAGGGTGATTGGGTCGTAGTATGGTAGTAAAGTGAACTGTGATGTCACCATGGATCTGTTTCGGAGAGCTATTTCTTCCACGATGTCGAGTGCGCAATCGGCTGCGCCGCAAGGCCCCCTTTTTCGTGGTGATTTTCGTGTGACTGTTCGAGAAGTTAATCGATGTGGTTGGGTTTCTTCTCTTCGATTCGTGGAAGATCACGAAAGGGGATTCGGATTCTCATCTTCCTTCGGCAAAGTATGAAATCGGCGTGTCTTTTTCTACGTCCATATGCTGACCTTGCACTCCTTTTAGACAACACCGGAAGTTTTCGTTGGAGAGAAGCGTTGGGCCGTGTTCTGCGTCCATGATGATGAAATTCCCTTCGTGGAATTGTACGAGAATGACAAGAAAGCTGCCAGTCACAAGCCGAATGCGTATTTCAATCTTCAAAGCTGTCTTCATGTATCTCCGTGCATAATACCTTTGGGCGATGGGGAACTTCGATATCCCTTTGTTATTACACTTGCTGAGAGCGTTTTACAGTTCGCCGCCCCTGATCGGTGAGTTCTGATTCTTTGCATCTATACTGTTATCTGACATTATTTTTGCCTAAATCCTAGGCCCACGATGATGGAGTGGGTGGATTGCCTTAGGAACAAACTTCGGGATTTGAAAATACTGCAACCAAAGTTCAACATATACTCAATGGAACCCATTCCGAAAGCTTTACTGCCAGCAAATAGAAACCCACTTTCTCCGCTTCCACCCTTTCCAAATACGGGAACCATCGTCCCTCCGGGTCTTGAGATCGTCCGTGGCTCGGAACGTCGCTCATTCCGGGCACCAGCTCTTGTTCACCTCACCCAAGAACCTTCGCAGATTATCGGGTTGAGCGGGGGAGCCAGTGAACGTAGCGCAACATTTTCGCCGGCGCAGCCACCTGCAGAAGAGTAAGAGCTCGTTGTATCATGTTGTTTCTGCCGTAATTCCACGCTTGTTTGCCGGATAGAGATACCTTGGAGCACTATTTACCTGTTTGGGGACTTGGAACTCCAGGAGGAATTCCAGTTAGTTCTGCAGTGGACGAAGAAACTCTCGTTGATGTTTCGCCGATTTCGCGTGTGTTTCATGCGTGGCATGCAAGCGCCAGTACTGATGAAGCTCCTCTACCTAGAGCATTGGAAACTGAAACATCTGTAGCCGCCAATTCTTCTCTGAATAGGATTCAACTAAATAACAGTCTCTCAACCACGGAAGTTCCTCCGTTACCAGCCCGTCCTCCTCCCCCTCGACCCCCAAATCGGGTGCAAAATCACGTAAGACCTGATTGAATCTTTGTGCTCTTGCGTATAAACAAATCTTGTTCTTTTTTTAGATCATGAGAACTTTGAAAGAGGAGCAAGTTTCGGAGTTTCAACGACAGCAAGATGCGAGGGTTCTGCGAGTGAGGCTTCCTCGTCGAGATGCCCATGGATCAATAGCTCTAGTTGATTGCTTCAATTCCGTCTGGTAGAATTCCTGTGTAAAAATATTTTTTGTTGAGTTTATGTAACCACGCTCGCTCCTGTGCAATTAATAGGTTTGCAGGATGGAAACAGAAGGAACATCCTATGTTGCATCACTACTTCCATATTGGGGATCAGTTGAAGACCGTAAACGGGACGCAAGTTATTTCCGCTGCTCAGGCACAGAAGTTGCTGAAAGATTCCAGCAACAACGTGGACGTATGTTTATTTTGAAGTATTTGCTGAACTGTATTGAATTTAGGAATTTCAAGGTGGAGATTCTGTTCAGAAGAGTTCCGTCCGGAAAAATTTGCCTAATAAAGCGATCAGTGGTCGGTGAAAGCTTGGGGCTTATTAGAGAAGGAAACACGAATATCATAAAGGAGGTCCAAGAGGATGGTCTTGCCGCAAGAAGTGGTCTTCCTTTAAAAGCGAAGACATCTGATGGCTTGTCTTTCACAGAATGGGTGCTGACTGAAGTCAACGGACGACCATTGAATCTTTTCTTCAAGGTAAATCTTGAAAGATTTCATTTGCAAACATTTTTTTTCATTGTTTCCTTTAGTTTCAAAGGTCTTCTCGCATTTTAAAGTGATTCAAAACATTTTTTTTTGAATATTCGAAACAGGGGAATGAGGTTGAAGAACGGCTGAATGCTGTTGGTCAAGAAATATCGTTGCTTGTCCAGCCGCGGGATCTAGTCACGACAATCAAGCGCAATTTGAAGCTAATCCGGAATCACAAGGAATACATTGTTCAATGATATAGTAGTCCAAGCTTTGCGCGAAGATTTATTTTGGCCTTATTTAACGTATGATTAGTGTTCTTTTTTGCGATAGTGAGTTACCCAGGCTGGGTAGAATCAATTTCTTGCCCTTTTTAAGCTTGCTTCCACGTCTTGCCTTGGAAACTTTTTACGAGGAGGAGTGATATCATTCGCATTGTGTTTCTATATGTAAAGACATTTTGTTACATTTTTAGCTTACGTGATGTTGTATTTACTTTTTGCTGGAGTTATTTTTAAGCACGGAAATGTGGAATCGTCTCTTGCTCACTGAGACTACATCACGTCGAATATCACGGCAAAAAGAATCTTTGACTGTCTCCATCTCAATTGTTCGAATTCGTGATTGTTGGAGATGAAATATTGCGACAATTATAGCGTCTCGCGGTATTTTGTTCGGATGTTCAGAAAAACGCGGAAATGGAATCCCTGCTTGCGGAATTTGAATGACATTGTATATCATTCCACTTCACAATCACAAAGTTGTTGCTGATTTTGCTTCTCTTTCTGCTCGATTCAAAAATCTTCGCAGTCAAGAATCTTCGCAATGGATGTATACGCTTGTGGATTTAATGGCCTTGGCCAAATCCCGCCGTACGAAGGTTTCAAATGTCCCACGTTTCATCGGATACATCGTTCCGTGGAAACGTTCAACATTCACGTACTAAAAACTCATTTCATTATTTTCAGCAGTGAGTTTCTTACGATTTTTTGAGTTTTTATTCAAAAACCACTGTATTCAAATTTCAGGTGACAAAATTATTAGTTATGGATTGATGGGCAGCCAATTTCCGGTACGTTTTCCTCCCAAGTATGATGGGACCTCGTCAAAAGCTTGTTGCACTTCAACTGCAATTCTAGTTCACGGGATGCATGGAAGCTCATTTACCTGGAGTCTCAAGAAAAGGTCATTGTCATCCGCCTGGGAGCCTCTGCGCGTTGATTTGGAAAAGATACATGGCATTTGTTCGGGAGGTGAAACAGTGGCTTTTTGGACCGACGGTAAACCGGATCTTCTTCTGTAAATACAGCGTCAGTTACCATTTTTCGCTGTACCTCCCTTTCTTTTTAGATGCTGTAAAAGTCTTGCCGGGCCCTTGCCTAGAAATGCCAGGATTAAGAGTGGCATCCGTCAAAGTTGGAGGAGAGCATTTCGTGCTGCTTACTGTCGATGGCCTTGTCTACACGTGGGGCGAAGGAAGGTGATGGTCATGCATCATGAAATGCTCGTGATAAATGTTTTTGGCATCAGGATGAGATTTGAAGCACTGTTTCTGAACTTACTGGAGTTCAATCCTCTACAGATATTGAAGTTTTTCACGAATGCACGTTTGACGTATGATCTCCAAGAGTGCTTACTGTAATGTATTTCAGTGTTCGACTCGACGATAATGAGTTAATCCATTGAAATGTCTCCGGTGGTTGGGTATGATGCGTAAAATTGTGTTTATTTCTGGTAATTCCATTTTTGCTACACATGAGGGATTTCTAGAATTTTCGCCAATACTCTCCTGCAGATTCAACCATCATGGGATGCCGTCGGTCATCAGATCTAAATCTGTAACCTTTTACTATGCATATATTGTAAAGTATCTAAACCAATGAAGATGAGAAAGAAAGGAGATAACTCGAGTGGTGGGCTTGAACCTAATGGAGAGCTCTGTCACACTATTGACCTGTGTTTTAGATCCCATCCGTGATTTTTGAAATCGAAAAAATTGGCGGTTTATAAATTCTCGGCAATCATGATCAGTAAATTTTGGTGTCAATATTTTCTGAGTTACGTAACGTGCGCTGAGCAGCAAGATTTTCATCGCATGTGGCACCAGTGGTGGGTTCAAATTGAGGAAGATCTCCGAACTGTGCTGGAAAAGTTGGAGTACTGTAGATGCCGTATCAGTTTGACAAGTAAGAATATCAAAAGGGTTCCCCATGACTCGTGTCAACATAATTTTTTTTAACATTTCCATGGAATCCATAGGAGAGCAAGGAAATGCCCAGGAACGAAAGTAAATTTCATTTGATTACGTGCACTTGACGTATGCTGGTGACTCGCAAAATTTTTTTTATTTACAAAGAAAATACAGTCGATCAAAGCTTTGAAACCTTTAGAACTTGACCCCGCGCCTCTATTTTTTCTTATTAATTTTTCGAATAGTTTTTCAATAACATAATTTTACCCCTTTCACCCTTGAAGCGAACTTGAGTCGAAGGTTATACTGTGCAGTATTCCCATTTGTAGTGAATTTGGTATGCGAGTCTTTCTGGCATTTTAAAAATTATGTACTGTACTTTTCTTATCCTATAAACAGAAGAGGCGCTCTAGGCCTAGGAGATCTCGAATCATGTCATCTCCCGAGAGAAGTCACGTGCCTGGCAGGCTTGAAGGTCTCTAAAATTGGGGCCGGATTTTGGCATAGCATTGCAGTCACTGTAGAAAACGATGTGTGCGTTTGGGGTTGGAACGAGTCCGGTCAGCTGGGATTCCCGTGCAGAGTCGTGCGAGAGCATGAAGAATCGTGTGATCGTCATTCCCCGAGATTTTTGCAGAGCGAAGAGAAGTACGTTGGAATCCTGGCAGAACCTAGGTTTCTGGAGTGCCTCCCTGACGATTTCATAGTTGTCGACATCTGCTGCGGAGACCGACATACCGTTCTGCTCGATGGTACAGTAAAAAATTTTAAAAAATCACGATTTCTTCGTGCAGCACGCACTTTCCCCCTCGGTATTGCATTATTCATGTACCGTACAGAAGTTATCACCCATCACAACATTGTTATCGTCTTTTTCAGCGGAAACTTGAGTAAAGAAAAACATATCGTCGAATTCGGCGTTTTCCGACTGTTCAATTTTTGATGAATTCATTTCTGTTTTTTTTCTATTCTTAAGAATTTCATAATTTTTTCGTGCAAATGCTGAAATAATTTCCGGCTCAAGTATGAGTCTTCATTAAAAATTGAGATACTGTCTACTGATGTCATAAAGATAACCAGGAACGTTGGTTGGTCAAAAAACCGGTTCGACTTTTCAGGAATTCAAATTTGAAATACATTATTTGTGAAGAAAAAAGCTGTTATCCTGAATAATATCTTCAATTAAACCCCGTTGCTAGGGAATACAAATAGTGTGTATCAGGTTTTTATCAGATCATTTTCTTTTGACGACAGGCGATGGTGGTTTGTGGACCTGGGGATTCAACGGATACGGACAGCTTGGACTCGGACACACGTGTCCCATGGACGAACCCCAGCGTAGTTGTCTAAAGAAAATTCTCCCTGAAGCCCAATCCTCTGACTTCGGGATAAGAGCTGGCGGCTGGAATACATGCGTTTCGGTGACAATACCTGCAAGTTAGGTCTATTCTGGGCACCGAAGCGATTTGTGCGTCTCCGCGTTTATCTTGCTCAAGTTCTCGGCAATTACGCTCGCGACCAAGTGCGGATGAGTGGCATGCTGTCTTTTTCTTGTATTTCACCAATGGTTTTTTTTTTTTTTTTTTTTTTTTTTTTTTTTTTTTTTTATTGTTTTTTTTTTTTTTTTCCCCATTGTTTTTTTTTTTTTTTTTTTTTTTTTTTTTTTTGAATGGAGCGGAAGGATCCGGTATCTTTTTATTTTTTCGGTCTTCTTTTGAAAAATAATCTAGGGACAGCAATTGCAGCTGTTCTCCTCCCGCCATGCGTCACGTTTCGTCACATGCTTGCGTCTCCGTCGACTTCTGACGTAAATGAGTTGATTCACTTCTAGAGTTCTCTGAGAATTGCCTGTTAATTTATCGATAACAAAATTTCTTCCCGTGAACGACCGTATCAAGCTACTGATGTAAGATTTTTTTCTGGTTTTGGTTTACAAAGCGGAAGATATTTTTTTAACTTGCTGAGAACGCTTTTTCAGCATGCGTCGAACTAAATAAATGAAACATTTCATGAACTGGAATTTTGAAACAGCCTCGGAAACATTTTCCTATTGAGATTGGTGTTGGTTTTTTTTCTTTAATTGACAGTGAAGTCACTGCATAATTAAAATTACCCGTTTTGGGTGCGTTTTTTGTGCAAATTTTTTTTATGCGAAGCGCAATTTCCTGCGGAGTTACATTATAAATAATTAAAGTTTTTCCTGACAGTTGCCGAAGGACCATAATGAAACTTAAAACTGCATGTTTTTCCTAATTTTCATCATAAAACTGGGATTTTTATATCATTCAGTACAGTAATTAATTCCAGTAACCCTGGCGATTTTGTGCCATGAATTTTTTGAAGTTTCACACATGTTTATAGACAAGAGGGTAAACTAATCCCTTCTGTTGAAATGTTATTTTTCGCAAGCTTTTATGTCGGAAACATTTTTGTTCTGCAAGTCACGTGTTTCGCCTTGAACATTTTATTTATGCAGATTTTTGTTATGTACCGGGGTTTCATGAACTCACGTACTATATGTGATAGTTCTGTGCTGTACAGTATAACATAATTTCAATAAAGCTGAGCCTTTATTTGACATGTTTCATTGGAAGAGGAGATTCTGTACTGTAAAATTGGTTGGCTGTTTCGTCCACCCTTCGCGAGAAATTGTCAGGCATGTTTTGAGTGCAGGGAAGCGAAATGATGGTGCGTCTTGTTGGGTACCAGGAAACGTTTCCACTTCCATATGTATAAAAAATGAGGTGCGTCATCCATGCATTGGCATCTCATATTTTCGTATAAGCAAGGCCTATAATAATCAGGAACGACTCACATATACATTTACCGAACTTTTTCGAAGAAAATCCTTGGTTGTGGAAAAAGTTTTCTCGGCACTGCCAGATAAAACATGAAACAAAGAATCGTAGACGGCTTAGCTTCGAAAATCGAGAGTTGTTCGTGAGGCTTGCAACACAGGTGAAATGATTATGAGTTCGTCTGGTTCAGCCAACAAACGTCATCATAACTCTTCCCCCGTGCGTCAAGCCAGCTTTGACAGAAATAAACGAGTTGGGGTTGCCCGTCGAGAAAGGGGGTACGTGGCGCGGAGGACCCGACGGGGTAAAACGATTGAGAAAAACTGCCGACGCGGCGGCCGCTTTTGTCACGGTTTCCCAGAGACAAACGACGTCAGCGGAGCAATTGCGACGAGAGGGAAGAAGAGATTTGGCTGTGACATCGTGAACAGTAAAGGACGTACCGGGGAAATGAATCCCATAAGAAGAAGACAAAATAATAATAAAGAGGGGAAATGTCGCGTCAGCGCAGTTCGTTTGCACGCCGGTGGAGGCCCATAATTTGGAACGGTTTGTGAGCGAGAACAAACCTGCCGTCATCCGCCGACGCGAGAACTTCCGACGTCGTTTCGTGACCGTAACCACGCGTTTTTGTGCCAAATACGAGGGATCAGCGCAAAAGTTTTTTCTTCTGGTATGCGAGGGTTGTCCGCCCAGCAGTTGGACGCGACCTAGGTGTGATTGAGAAAAGAATGATGACAATAGTAATAGTCTATGATTTTCTGAGATTTATTTTTTCTCGTACTAAAAGAAGTGTTTTCATTTTACTGCGTGATGATGACCAGAAACTTTCCCATTAGATCAAGAGTTATCCACTTGTGCTGTCACAGGGTGCTGAAATTTTTTCAGGCCAGCTAAAAAAAAATTAAAATTTGTTTTCTACATTTTAGATAATGTTTAAAGCAACAACAAAACGCAATTTTTTTTTAGCTAGCCCAAAAATTTTTTAGCACTCTGCGACATGTGTGGAGAACTTGGGCTGTAAATCGAAAGTGTTTACGTATCACCAGCAGTCAGTAAATTTTAAAACTTTTTTAAAAATAAAAAGCCAGAAATTTAGGAGATCAAGGGCTATTTCAAGATTTTTTTACAACCTACTCTGAATTATCTGAGGTCGTGTCCAACTTGGACAGTAATCCTAGTATTATTAGTATTAATGCAGGTAAACTCTCTCTGCAACAATCTACAAAAACTTTTTCTTATGACGGGTTCTTCTCATTCCCATATAGGGTTCTCTCCCCATGTTTTAAGGGTTATCTACGACAAAAAGTCTCTTTAAAAGAAATTGTGGTCCCTTGAATTTCGTTGTAGAGAGAATTCCGGCGTATAGTCTAAATCATTAAAACCATCAGTGAATATGCTGTATGATTATAGTGAAGAGTACAGTATACGACTAATGAAGTGAGAAGAAAGCCTCTTCGATTTCAATTGTGACTTATGTCATGTTTATCAATCGGCGTAATTTTAGCTTAACCTTCACATTCATGCACAAAAACTATGGAACAGATCCCTTTTTTCATTGAATATAATTTGTCAGATATATGTCCATGAAATTTAAGAATTTTTTAATTCGTTGAAATATTTAATACGTCAGTATTATGCAGAATTTTTCTAAATTAAAATGAAATGCGTGAGGCGGATACATTTATGGATTATGTGTTCAACATTTTGTCTATGCTCATCCCCAACATTTCAACCTGCATGGACAAAAATTACAACAGTTGTATAGATGCCGATGATGAAATCTTTATCCATCTTTAAAAACCATTCAACCGAATGTATTATACCCCAACGTACTGGGAAACGAACAAGCTTATATAGGAGAACTTGTGAAGTAACCCTAGCATATCTTCTTCTTTCCTAGAGGGTATGTATGGCGCTTCTTATCTCTTCGGAGGATGGGTATTTTTTATTTCTACAAAGTTTTCTTTCCCTTCAACAGGGTTATCTCAGCACTTGAGCTATTGTCCTTCGTCCTTCTTCATCCTCTTGCGTTCAGTGTTGTCGCATTCGACGTAATTCTTGCGATCTTTGGTACTTCGCGTGCTGGTGCTTGTATAATTCAAGAACCAATCAAGCTGTTACTTGCAGAAGTACGGCACTCGAGATGAATGTATTCTTTTCTCGCACGCGACTGCGTTTCCCCACTCATTTCAACCTGCATGCTGGACGCGCGGTTTTTATTTCAAGAGAACACCTCTTCAATAAGACGCTTATAGTTCTTCCCGATTGTTGATTCTTTTGCGCAATTCAGCGAATACACAGTATATGTATATATGTGGTATATGTACAGTATATATATTTCCTTGACGAATGCTTTTATCTTCTTCTCGACGAGGGCGTCATGAATTAACGGATGGCTTGTTGAAGATCAGAAAAAACTTCTTCGTATATAGTCATGGATAAATGGGAAATTTTACCCATGAAAGCTTTTGAGTTGTTTATTTTTTAATCGTTTCATCAATATACGCACGCGTCAAATCATTTCCTTGATTTCAATGGTCATACTTTTCGGCTCTGTTTGACATGAGTAGAAAAATACTAATGTTTATTGAATGCATGTCACGTGCTGTACTTCGATATCAGTCTACAATAATTTTCATATACAGTACTGTACATGTATAATTTTTGGACTGCAGAATTCTTGAAATCAAGGTGGCATTAATTCCAAGGGTTGCCTCCAGGTCTTCCAAGGTAATTCCGTCATTTTCATCAACAGCCGCCAAAGTGGCAGCCAATGTGGCGGCTGTGAGGCGGCTGTCCATGAATATGTTTTCCCTAAAGAATAATTTTTTCCAACTTGATTAGACGCCATTTTCATTTCCATTCCGAGAACTATCAATGTTTATTTCAGTTGCCCCTCTCATCCACAACAATATATCCCGCAATAATTTTTCTTTTTCCCAGGCCGTGGTACAGTATATACAGTATTGTACATATAGAAAGTGAGGAAATAAACTTTTCAATGAGTGGCTACAGTACTTTATTAAGATACTGTACTTCATAGAATGATTGAAGTTGGAACCGTATGCCCTCACCTTTTTTAAGAATTGTTCGGATAGTACGTATGCAGTTGTCCGCCATATTTTTATTTGCTAAGAGGTGAAGAAAACTGGAAGCTATTATATAGGAGGGTCGTCTCAGTTCAATGTGGCATAAAATACCTCTGAAGCAGTTGCAAAAATCCAGAAAATTCGAATTTTCTCAGCACAATGTTCTACGGTTTCTGGTACTATATTTCCTTGAGATTTTCAAGAAAATTTTTCATCTAAAAAGACGATTTCAGTCCACTGCTCAATGAGAAGGGAAAATGAACTAAAAATCGCCTAAAATCTGGAGAAACCTGTAAATACAGTAAGGTAATGTTTAAGAAAAAAAATTGCTGGACATCATCCACAACCGCTTTAAAATATTTGAAATTATACATTATCGTATACGTGTGGAAGAATGAGACCAATCAATGCCAAAGAAATGTGATTTCTCTGTGACAGAAATAGTCAGGTTTACCATTTATATTTTAGTTTGAAAAGGCTGGTTGAATGTATTGATGAAGTACAGATATAATAATCATTAGAAGCGAGATCGAATTCAATTAAGCGATCGAGTTAATCACAAGTCCTTTCTGAAAATGTGCGTTTTTGGAAACAAATTCGCCAAACCAGTCCCATTCACAGGCTTCCTAACTCAATACCATATAAATATTTTTTTTCTTAAGAGATGTGCCCACGTTGCCATCAATAAGTAAATGCATCGAAAGAATTATATCTTGTTCTCTGTAAAGCCAAAATAAATAAAGGAAGGCCGGAAATATAAAGCAGCAGTTGAAATAACCTCTACGCGCGACTCAAACTTTCGGAAAACAGATTGAATCAAGAGTCAGGCGGAGTGAGAGAGCGAGATTTGCTTTTGTCATTATTATTGAAAACCTTCGCCGCCGTGAAAAAAAAGAGCAGAATGAAAATTTAAAAAAATAGAGACTGAACTTCAGCAGTTGAGCAGATGCGTGAGCGAAACAACGCGACCCATTATGTCACGGACGCGTGGCGGCAGTAATGACGTGACAACATTGATAACATCTTCCTGCTCCCGGTGACAGGCCGACGACTGAAATTCCAAGAGCACACACACACATATTCAAGTGCGTTTGACAAAAAATATTTGGCCTTTTTTTTCCACTGACAGCCAACATCGAGAGAGGAGGCAAATCTTGGGGCGTGCCAGTTTCTTTGCTTGTCACATGTGATTGCCTCTGTCATGCCGCATTCCTTTTCGTGTCACACGGATTTCCGAGAGGGAAGAAACTCCGATTCATTCTGAACATATGTGAGTTCATCTGTTAGAAAAAAAAAATACTGAAAAGAGAGGTGCTCGTGTTTACCATATCTACCAGAATACAATACTGTATAAGACTTCTTATATTGTATCAGCTATCTTTAATTTTCACGTATCTTGAGGCTGATGAAAGTTTCGTCCTGAAAAATTTGAGATGTAGCACCAACGTTTTTAAACTCGTTTTTGCAATGTGCTTGTGAATTTATTATTATTGTTACAATATTTTTAATTTTCACAGAATAAACCGGAGAGTTAAACCCTACTTTTGAATGACGGTTATTTCCTTCAAGACAATGCTTTATTGCAACGACAAACTGCAAATGATGACGGATTTCAATTTTATTTAAAATTAGTTATGCTGGCAAGCCCACCTATATAAAACTTAATCGAAATGTGGATGGCTTATCAAAACCTCAGACTTCTCTGTTTTTAATCATGTTTCTCGAAAATAATCCACATTTGTACTGTTTCTGAATTTATACATCATATGCATTCAGAGTTTTTTCGATGTTTCCTCCGAAGACTGACCTTTTTCATTTCTCAATAAACCATCCCAATTTCAGATGATGAGAATAAAGAAAACCCGTAGAACAAAAATACTTGTTGTAGACACATTTGGAATGTATTGGTTTTCTGAGTCTGGCGGCTGAGGAAACCGCAGACCAGTGGTGAAATACAGTAATTCAAATATTAATCATGAATAATAGTGTGGAATGAGGAATTTTAATTTCCAGGAGAAAGTGTTCGTGAAAACACGAAGGTTATTCTTGTGAAATATGATGCGTGTCACTATCAGTAAGAGATTAATTGAAATGTGAATGGCAAATTTAGAAAAAATTCGACTTTTCTGTTCTTGAATCACGTTTCTCAGTTATAAACTGTAATTGAATTTATTATTTAGTGCGTGTTGACGAGCTCCTCACCACAAGTGTGCGATACAAATGCATCAGATCCAAAAAAAAAGAGACTGACGGGATCCAAATTGATTGCCAATGCAGCAGTTCGGATTTTTATTGGCACTTCGCAAGTTAGAGCTAAATTGGATTTTTTGGGTTTCCCACAGCACGAATAGGAAAGGTTTTCTGAGGTGGATTTGTGGCACCAAGTAGAAGGGTGTGTCACAAATCTGGAATTTCATAACTGCATTTCGAAAGGATTGAAAACCCAATTCGGTTACCCTCACGTTTTGGGGCATCGACCAAGAATTTCCCCTGAAACCATTTATATCTCCAGCTTAATATTCTTTCAGAATGAATGGATGAAAAATAAAATCTGCATCAACCATCCAAGCTTTTACAGCTTTGGTTCTCTATTTCCAATCTTCTGGTCGTGGTTTCTCACGATTCATCGGACTGCTTCTCATTATATACAGTATAAGCGGCGAATTGCGTTGTTTACCGTCGGAAGATCCACATCTTAATTACGACAGGGAACCACGAAATAAGAGGGAGACTCAAAGGGTTGTTGCGGTCAGCCAAGGTTTAAATTGAAGCGAGAGGTGCATATGAATTGTGCATTGTCATTCAGACTAGGAGGACGCGGTCCAATGAATCGTATATAGTAGTGGCAACCCCGAATGAGTACCAAATCTACGCTTAATTACAAAAGCAGGACGATATATATAAGAGGGAGCAAAAATAAAATGAAATGAAAGGAATCTCGGTGAAAACATTCGCGTCGTCGACGCAGGAGGGCTCCGCAGGAATTAAGTCATCAGCTCATAGTTCCATCACACCGGGGTGTCCGCGCACGGACGACGACCAAGTAATTCTCTTCTCCACTCCGGTTTCGTCTTCCTCTTTCACATTCTTTTTCTCGGGTTCTTTTCCTATTTTTTTCTGGTTCCTTTTTTTCTCTCTCTCTCTCTTCCCATTCTTCTAACGATTGATTGAACAACGAAGTACAACGGTGGAGAGAGGTGCTGCTGAGAATCCCTGCGCTAATTTAGCGCTGAGTCACTGCCAGGTCGTTAAATTATTCCCGAACTCATCCTCGGAGTAATGGCGCAGTCAGGGGGGGACTCCAGCAAACGCGAACGCTAAATGCACGGTCGAGATTTCAACGCCGGGTGATCGCGATTGCTGATGATGCATTACAATTTGTGTGTGTATACTGCGTGTACAGTACAGGTATGTACCAAACGCAGATACGATAAGGTATAGAACAGAAGCGCCTTTCATCTTTCTATTGGTAAAGTTTCATTCTAGAAAGCCTGTGTAGAACGTATAGTGCGGTGGGTCCGGTATGAGCACATACGGAACAGTGCTGGTGTAGTGACATCTACCGGTGCGTCGGTCCGCGCTGCATGAATTTATGAACGTTTCTCCGGTAAAACGTGTGATTCATAAACCGCAGTTTTTGTTGCACCTTTGTTGATAGAAAGTGTGATCAAGCAAGGCTAATGGAAAGTTTGTTATCCGGAAAGCTTTTAACAGAGTTATATTCAGATGCATTTCTTTCAGATCTCAAAATATACGATTAATACTCGAGGTATGTTTTAAACGTATCGCGGAGATTGCTTATATTTACTAACGGTAAATTAAAACTGAGGTTTGAGGGCGTTGGGAATCGTTTTTGTTTCTGAATGACTTTTAATTTTTCTTTTAATCTTCATGGGAGTAACACAACTCCTTGGACAATTCATGGGCTCAGCTTCAACTACTGTATATATATGCTCCTCCCGAATAGTTCAAATATTTATATGCTTGGATTATAGAAGCCGTTTGTAATCATGTTTTGCAATTCAGCTCTATCATCATCAAATTAATAAATAAAATAAAAAACTCTGCGAGAATTTGTCGCGGCAGACAAACACATTTGTGTCACTGTATCGAGTTACTGCATGTCTGTTATCCTGAAACAGAAATCAGCAGATGAACTGAAGTTATGTCCCAAGATTGAGAACGGGATTTAATTAGGTATCTAGGGGAACTCTTTTTGCTTTCATCATTGGATTCTGGTTCCTATTTAAATTTACAGTCTGCAATAAAATATTGAAAATCTTTCTTGACAGTTCGCGGTATCCAATGCACTGTATTTTGTGCGATTAAATAAGTCGTTTCGCGTGAAAAATCGCCGAAGTGTCAACACAAAACTATTTTCACCGACAGAATACTCAATTTCCATTCGACTTGTATCTAAGAAATCACTTGGTAAATAGCATATATAAAAGAAGTCATAAATACTGTAGTATCAACAGTAATTGAATGAACGCCTCGTTCATTTATTCCTTCCGAATTTCCCCATCATCACGCGTTTATTTCTTTCGTGAGTTTCCTGGGTCAAACAAAGCGGGCAGAAAGCTTTGCAATTGAATGACGCCAGGAGCTAGCTGCGTTCTGGAAAATTGAATGCAAAAAGGAAAAGCTTGCTGAGTGTGAGTCAGTCGAACGAGAAGAACCTACAACTATACACGAACAAGCCCGAGACATCATTATGCGCACCAACTCCCACCGCTTTCATCTAATTAGGCATCCGGCAATTAACGAGTCAGGCATCACTGCGGCTGCTGAATGGACCCACACTTTTTGCCCCGACACTCAGTTTGCCCCCGGGAATCTCTCTTCTTATTCCTATCGGGGGTTTTCCTCCCGGCACTNCCGACACTCAGTTTGCCCCCGGGAATCTCTCTTCTTATTCCTATCGGGGGTTTTCCTCCCGGCACTTTATTTACTTTACAATTAAGCTTGAAAGCGCTGTATTTCCGAAGTAACAACTTCGTCACGCGTTCAAATACCTTGTGAAACCAAATTTTTTCGTTGATTTAGAATCCAGATTTAGTTAGAGAATTATAATAGCAGAGAACTCTCTTTATTTTGCGAATGAAAGCGCATCACTTTTTGAAAAACCTATAGTCAAGAGTGACTTAGCAAAATTTCGAAACAACAACTGCATTTATTCAATGCATGGGGCTGAAATGTTGTATAATGATACTCGAGTGAGTTTCTTACCCTCGTGATATAGTTACAGCAAAAATGGATTGCTGTGTATGGAAAATATTATTGGGATTTTGGTCTGGAACATATTTTTGGAAAAGTAAGTAGTTCGCCAACAAAAAGAATGATGAATGGGAAAGAAATGGCAAATATTGATACGGCGGTATCATTTAGACCAGCGGTGTTCCGCAACCTTTTCGGGCCCACAGAGCAGAAAATTTCCATAAATTATTTTGCGGACTAGCGAATTTCCAAAATATTTTCTGTTACCATCAAAGTTTCATAAAATTTTTGCACACAGAAAGTTTTGCCTGAAAGACTTTGTGGCAAGCATTTAACAATTTTCTGTTTTTTCTTTTCTCTCAAAAATCAGCGAAGAACCAATGAAGCAGCAGAAGTGGAATATCATAAAAAAATTAGAAAGACGAAGTTGCCGAAAGGTTTTTCACAATGAAAAATGAATACACTGTAATTTATTTTAGCATGGGGAAATTTGCCCAAAGTGTTATTAAGAGAAATTTAAACTACTATTTTTCATCAAATAATTTCAACTGCCATTGTCTTTTTGAAATTTCAAATACAGATAACATACTTCATTGCTACTTTTCATAATTTTATTATGCTGAAGAAAATGTCCTGCAGACCAGCAAAAAACTTCTGCAGACCGTTGCAGGTTTGCAGACCACGGGTTGGAAACACTGATACAGTATAGACTTTTTAGAGAACAGAAAAAATGAGGGAATGAAGGCACAGTAAGGCTCTTGACTTGTTCACGGGATACTTCATAGGTATTATTCCTCGTCTACAAATCCAGGAAATTGATTTGTAAATCTCCAAGAATAGACGTGAGCTCTAACTAGTGTGTCTTAGATAGCAATTGATGAATTCTAAAAAAAAAAATTTCAGTAGAGCATATACAGGTACTTTTTGTATGCAGTAAAATTTCTGATTTTGACTGAGTCGCAGAAAAAAAGTTTACCGAAACACGATGCACAGTGTTATTCACAAAAATAAACTTTTTCTGTAAGTTTAACTTGAAAATTGAAAGACAATTATCAAAATGTGGGAAATCAGCTGACGATATGAAATGAGGCTCGACTCAATTTCTGTTAACCTCACATTTATCCTTCGTGCTCCGACTTTTTCTTCATCATGAACGAGACATGCAAACCGTCATGTTTATTGGACGGTGTGATCTTGGCGTAGAATGGAGGTCCAATTAATTACTCGTGAGATGCTGCGTGATATAAAAGGCAAGGAATAATGACGGAGTTGTGTATGTTAATTGCTGTGTTCAAGGGCGAAAAATCGCCGGTGAGCGAGGAATTTCACGCCATGCGAGGCTCAAAATTCACTCGGCGTCTCGTACATCCAACTATCGCTTCAACAATAATCCCGACCAACGGACCAGAAACCGAATCGACGAAAATCCTGCTCAATAGACATCGTAAAAAATGTAATACTACGAGTATGTCACAAATCCGAAATCAGTTTCTTTGATTACATGAACGACGTCGTATGGACACCGAATACCGTATTCACTCGAAAATAACTTGCAAGCTGACTTTATATTCAGCAACCATTCGAAAAAAGGCGCATAGAATGCGGACAAAATGTTATTTAAAACATTTTGAGGAAAAATAATGCCAATGCGTGCACAAAGCAGCAATTGCATTCCCTCTTGCATGCCAACAGTCCACAAATTAATAATGCGACATTAACCTGTTTATTCTCTAAAAGCTGGACCATATTGCGAAGTCAAACCTCTTCAAGTCAAAAGTCTCTCATGATTCTGATTTCAATTTCCTGAATAATAAAATTTAGTCTGACTCGCTTCAATGCTTTGAGATGTCGAAGGTTATACTCTACATGTTTCCTTTCTACATATACGCGCCAAAGAACATTTTCTGCGGTCTTTTATTGAATCATTTCATTGGATTCCATGATATTTTTTTCTCGGTGCTTGATCATCTCTTACCGATCTGAAGAAAGGAATCTCACCATGAACCATCACAAAGAAAATTCGCCGAAAAACTTAATATACAGCATACAGTACCTGCCAAAGAAGTATAGAAATTCATTCTGCATTTAACGCCAAGAAGGCTTTAATAGTTCACCCAAAATTTTCAAGATTTTGAAGGCAAACATTTTTCAAAAGGAAACAACGCTTATATAAGGGTTCACAGGACAAATTTATGATACTGTATTTATATTCATAGCACAAGTGTAAGATAGTAGGGGGCGCAAATTGGCATCCCTTTGAATTTTGCACAATTATAAATCAGAAGTAGGACGACATTTCGCGCAAAAATGGTCAAAACGTAGAATAGATGTACATATAGGTTGACAAAATGGCATTCAACACAAGTTTTCTTTCTTAGCCGCCTAAAATTGACAAATTTGAAAATATGTGAGGGTTGCTGCAAAAAGTCGTCGAATCTTCAGCATAAAATATTCAGCATAAGTATGAAATAATTAGGAAGGAAACACTGGATGCCGATAATGAAGTTTCATTTTGTTTTAAACATGTATATACATATTACGAGTGCTTTGAAAAAAAAAATCATGAAAGTTGGGGGCGATCTGTAATAATATGCCATACATGCAGGTATTTACTCGTGTACAAAATGCATTTTTCTTTTGAAAAAAAGAAGTGGCTCAACGAAATCAGGTTGATCTAGTTTAACTCAGTTTTAATTATTATATATGATGTCTTATATTAAAAGGCGTCTCACATTCGCAGGTAATGTTCTTCGTGAACAAATCGTCTGAATGAAAATATCCGTGCCTTTCCGTTGAATATGTGTGTCAATATCAAGTTTTTAATTCCTTTTATTGTGAAGAAATGAATAGCGGCGTAATTATATCTGAAATCATCATGTATACCGTGCGAACTTTTTATTTTTGAGACAAGCAAATGGTCTTTCAATCGATTTTTTAAATTCTTGCGTATAAATACGTTATCGGCTGTTATAAAAATATTCAGCAATTGCAATCCGAGATCAGGTCCAACAACAACAAAAATCACAGTGATGACTAAACGATTTTGCTCTGAGGAGGGAATTCTAGCATAGGAAATTCGCTGATAACGGAAATGTCAGTCACAAATGGCCTCTTCGCCGAATCTTTGTTCTTCCATGTTTTTCCCGTATAAAAAAAGGGAGGAGAGGGGCCGGGGGGTTTAATTTATACGCAGGCGAATGAAAAGTTTCGCGTAAAAATGCAGGAAGCAGTGGGAGATCCAGAAGGGGCTCTGGCTATCGTTTACGCACATGAAAGTATCTTTCGTCCAAGTAATTAATCGCAGAGGGAGAGAGAGAAGCAGAGGCAGTGTGAAGGGGCAATCAGAATCTCTGCGGTTGCCTCTGAAAATCGATCTCCTTGCTCATCGACGTAATTTCGCCTCCTCAACCATGACGAACGGCTGAAAACGAACGACTGAAACGATTCTCGTTCAAGGTAATGAAAATCCTCGGACAACAAATCGCCCATTTGATTTGGTCGTATCCGACTTGGGCGAATCAATCCACATGATCTTTCCTCTCTCCACCGCGTCTCATTTTCCCCCCCCCCCCCCCCCCACAAATACGGAGAAAGCAGGGAGGTAGGGGCAATGTCGGGACATTTTCACCCCCTTCTTTCTTGAGGCCTTCATCTCATATACAAAAATAAGTTTTAGCAAAGTTGGTCTCGTAAATGGAGAGACCTACAAGTGCAAGAATACAAAACGTATTCAAGTATAGTACAAAACGGGCTTCGCCCAACAAATCCAATTTGTTTCCTTAACTGTTCTGTTCACGCCGAAAAACACAATTTCCCATGGCTTTTGATACCTTAATTGATTCCTGAACATGAATCATAGAAAAAAAACACAGCGAAAATCCAAGAATGTTGCTGAATTTGAAGGACATGGAAAAATACGCCCCCCACTCACTCGTATACTTTTACAGCCCCTCTGAAAATCTCTCGTTCAAAAACTGAAAACGATAGTGAAAACTTGTTGTTGAAATGTTTTTTACGGAATTTAAGATACAGTATTTTCATAAGACATGCATACCCATTCCTGAGCTACAAATTTAGGTAGATACGTATCCTTCCACAATACACGAACTCCAATATTCAGTGAATTATGTTTACAATATAAGATTCACAACACGTGAAATTATGATTGAATAATAAAATAAAATAATTGAATTTATATCTCTCGTATGCTTCATCTATCACGTGATTCAAGGATAAAAGTCCAAGAATTTAGGAACATTTGTCGGAAAAGTTGGTATAGTATACCCAGCAAGTAAGACACACATACGACTTTTTGGTCTTGGGGAAAAAAGACAGAAAGTACTCGGGGGAATCGAGTAAATAATGGAAAGTATTCAAGTTATTTTCTTCATTAGAATCAATCATACACTTAATCTCCGCATTGAATAAAAGACGCCAGCATCTTGAAGCAAATACATATAACTTTTTTTTTAGCAAATTTTCACGAAAAGAACACACATTCGAGAACAATATTTGAGGTTATTCGCCACAGTGACTATAGAATAGTTCGCAGCCTATAATTTTCTAAATAACGCAGATAAAAAGTCTTTTGTATGAAACAATGACCAATGTTCCATCCATCGCCCACCATGCCTCATTTCACTATCTTTTCATAGCGAATCATTCATTCTACGGAAAGTTGGGTCGATATCCGGTGCAGGCCACACCTCGTCGTTTCCTTCAGAACCCCAGACTCATTCACGCTGAAACGAACAAACTGATGACCAAGAAAAAGGGGGAAATCGAGAGGGTTGCTACAGGGAACTCATAATACTGAACATGGTTGAATAATACAAGTAAAAAGTTACCAGAAAAAGGGGGGGATTGGAATTGCAATCCGAACCAAAACGAAAGCATGCCTTCAGGCACTGGAGGTTTCCCAAGGTGGAAACATCACAAGAAATAAGCAGGGATTCCACGACGATTGACCCAACGACCATGAACTTCGGGGAAATATTCGTATCGATTTCCACAAGTGCCTGTGGGATATACTTCGAATACTTTTAGACGAAGATTTGTCATCTAATACTGTAATATGCACTTCCATTGTTCAAAAAGCTCTCATTTTCATTTTATTTTACAAGCCATAAAAATGACTGGTATTATTTCAGGCAACGAAATTCGTATCTCTTTCAGCGGATTTTATTCCTCAAAATTTTTCTCTGAATACGAAGGGATAATTATTTTTAGCTGTTCGAATTCGGAATAAGTACAGTATTTACAACGTATAGTTTTCTGAAAAAAAAATTTTCGATGAAGGAAATTTAAATAAAATAAGCCAAAAATTGAGAAAGAGGTTTGTTCTTCCTTGTAGAATTTGGAGTTCAGTCTCAATTAAGATTGCAGATCTCAGTATTTCACCGGTGCGCCCTCAGTTATGAGACTGCCAGAAATTTCTACATCAAATTTTCTCACGTTTTCAATTTACGGGAAATTTTGTCATGACTCTTCAAATTTAAAATTTGAATGCGTTGAAAAAAATCTCGAGAAATCCGCATCCTGATTGCTAATACATTTTTTCGTTTAGCGCATCGAACAATGGGATAATATTTGAAAATGTTTTGCGTCAAATTGATGAATGAAACTTTCAAAGAACAGATATAAATAGGAAATGATTGAAATAATATTGGTTGTGAAGTTTCAAAAATTTTTAGCAAGCTTTAATCTGGTGTTTGTCATCGCGAAGAACTGATCTTCAGCTGATATTGGTACTTCACACAGTACGGAAGTATTGGCGAAATTCGTATGCTCTCAAATTCGTTGTAAAAACGAATTCGAGAGCAAATACGTTTCAATTTCCCAAGAAACCGTTCTTTAGAATCTAAAAATGAAAACACTTCACGGAATCCATCATGTACTACAAATTTAAAAAATACGGTTCGGGCCTGACTGGATAAACGCACGCAGACCAGCATGAAACAATTAACAGAGGGAATGAATAAAAAAATAATCATAATAAACTAAAGCCCCGTTGTAAAAAAGGTATTAAAATAAAACACACCATAGAAAAGAAAACAATGTGAGCCGCAGTATAGTAATGAAATCCCAACTCTGCAAGCATTGGTCTCGTCCATTTTACGCAGAGCCTTTCTGATTCATAAAACGTTAGATCCAGTTCCTGAGTTATGTTATGCATTAAAAACGAATGTGATCGTCAAAAGCGAATCTAAGGCGGTTTGAAGATAAAATTTAATATCAGACCATTTATCATAGTGCGATTTCTCCCGGATGATTTCCATCTGACATGACGCACGGCGTATGAAAGAAATCCCAATGAGAAATGACAGGTATGATTTCTTTGAGACGGAGAAAACGGAGGATGGAAAGAAAAATAAGGAAGCCGTGGGAGAAACGAAATAGACACCACAGTGCTCCTGGTTTTTTTCTTCTTGTTTTGGTTATTTTTTGTTTTTGAAATTGGCTTGGATGAGCAACGTGATAATGATCGATGAGCAGCTGATTTCCTGGGCCGTGGCCCCAACGATTTCCACCAAAGCCGTCATTAGCCAGAAGCGTTTTCCCTCATCGAAAGCTGATTTCCCTCGCCTGGCATTCTTTTGTTCGTCTGTCTGCTTCCGTTGTCTGCATAAATCGAGAAAAAAAAACAGCTGAGGCCAAGCAAAAACCTTCTTCCACCCAATTTCCTTTCTCGTACTCCCACAGCTTATTCCAACTTTTAACGCCTCACCGCAAGTGAGTACGCTTTACAGTAAAAAAAAAAAGAGAGGCTCTCAGACTTCAAAGAATGACTTTTTTATTATTGACTGAGCTGCGATCACTTCATCAATGTGCTTTCGTGCTTGAAATTTGCGGACTCGGCTGCTAACCGCCGATCAATCATTCTTATAAGAAATACGCGTCTTGACTGTTTGAAAGCACCAATTCATCTTCCATCTCGAGTTAGTACTTCACGTATTTTCCGGCTCTCGCTTCCCTCGCCATTTTTTTGTTGCTGTTTATCTTTTGATGTTTGTCAATATACTGTGTCTTTGATTGAAAGAATAAAAACCGTCTCACGCAAACGTTTATTCTTCGTTTTTACAGCTCAAAGTATACGGTAAAACAGATTAAGACATCTTGACGATGAATATACCATTTCCGTTTCCTAGATTAGTGAATGACGAAAATATTGCGAAGCCATTTCTTTGGAACTTTGAAATTCCTAAGAACTGATCAATGACGATGGGTCATATACAGTATTTTGAATGCGGCATCATTCGGGAAATGTTGAGGCAGTGTGTTTGATATTTTTTGTTTAATTTGTTTGGATTATGAAAAATCGGCTGATCCATGGTTTACAGCAGTATCCATATAGTCAGTACTTCAAGGGAGTACTTTTCAGAAGGCTGTAACTCAAAATCTCGTCGGTAGCATTTCATTAAAAATTCCTGGTGGTTTTATCCCTTCTTGTATGACGATTTGAAACCTTTTTTCCTAAAAAAAAAAGTGTGACCTATTTTTTGAATTAAGCCTTAGCTTTTATTTTTCGACTCTGCTCTGAATGGGAACCATCCATGACTTATAGTTTTAATTCCTATCATACAATAAGTATCTCTCCCTCTGCTTTATATGTCTTCGATAATATTCTGTTACATTTAAAATGTAATTTTCTGTATATTCTAGATTATTTAAATTATTCTGCCCGCTATCTGAAATAATTTCCAGCCTCCCAGTTTCTGCGTAGCGAATTGTACCGCAGAACATCTCAGCGCAAAATTTCCCATTGTCGGTTTCAATTTTTTTGTTCTTAACATCTTGAAATAACTACTACCACGGGAATAGGCATAATTCCATTTGTAATAAATCAAGATAAACCCGCTTTATATGCAGGAGAACAAGGATGGTTTCAAACCGAAAACTCCATTGCTTTCAAATTTGATTCTCTCCAATTGCAGTTCTTTAAATAATTTCTTGGGAGAAATTTGCAAACGCTAAACCGGAGCATTAATTTAATGCGCTCGTAAAATGTTAATAAAAATTATCGATAAAAATCGCGACATGTTTCAAAATTTCATCCCCGCCACAGCAACTAAATTTTTCATGAGGCCAGTACGTGAGTGAAATTTTTCAAAATTTTGATTTGCTCAACATATTCGTCTGACATCATCCTATCAATCGTTCACGCTCCTTCACATTCATCTTCATAATGATAACTTTGGTCTTTGTGGAAAAACGGTTTTTTTTTCTTTCGTGATTTAAAAAAATAATAAGGAGAGAGGTTGTCAGCTATTGCTCCGAGTATCCCTGCGCTTTCTTGTGCAATTTTCATGCAGCCACTTCAAAAAAATGTACAATAACAGTAAATTGAAAGGAAACAAAAAAATCATAATTTTATTGAGGCTTACGCATAATGTCGTAGTGGCAAGATGTGAGGACTCCAATAAAGTTCAGGACAGCAGAAGCACCAATATGTTCCCCAACCGTTTTCGGCCTGCGGACCTGAAAATTTCAAACAAACAAAAATTTCTCGGACCGGAAAATTCCCAAACCATTTTCCGCAGAGTCGCGAAAGTTTTTCTTGAATGTCATTTGGCCGGCAGATAAAAGGAAAAGTTCAGTCAAGAATGTCATCAAACAATTAGAAAGGTGTGCTTGGAGTAAGGTTTTTCAGAATTAAAAATTAAAATAGTTTATTACAGCAGGTGAAAATTTGTCTGAAGTGTTATTAGGAGAAAAGCCAACTTCCGTTTTCATCAGATAATTCAACTGCCATTGTCCTGGAATTTTAGATGAAAAGAACCCACTTCATCCCAGCTTTTGATAAATTTAGTATGCTGAAAATTTTCCACAGACGATTGGGAAAAAAACTTCTGCGGATGGGCGCTGGTCCGCGGACCGTGGGTCGAAAAATCATGTCAGCAGTGCCTCAATTTAAAGACAAAAAACTTATGAATCGTCACCGAGACACCATCTTTTATCAGTGTTTCCAGTTCTTAAGGTCGAAGTCATTCTCTATCGACACTACCTTATTAAACCATGGAATTATATGATGACATAGACGTGTGACCGACGACAATCTACCTGGCCATATTAATTGAATAATAGAGATTTTAATCTGTACCCTTCAAGGGTTTTAATAAATTAGGTGTGCAGAAGAACAGACTAAAAAAGATGTGCGTTGCTTTTGTGTGTGAGATTGTGAAGGTTACCTCTTTTTATCTTTTTATCCATTGTGTTGTGTGATTGATTTTGTGAAAAGGTCCATTTTTGTTTTGGGGTTAATTTTGAAACAGTTTTATCTTTTTCTTTGGGATCTAATAAAGAGATCTCCAGCTGAACCCCACAGCTGATTTTGTGTTTTATTTTTGAATTCCGCCTCCTTGTGTGAAACTTAGGTCACAATAGCTGTACCAGTCATCAGCCTGAATAATCAATGTTCCACTGGATTAAAGTAATAAAACTATGACGTACAGTGTATTGCTTTTGTCAAAACGAAGTTCACATCAGAGATATGCCTTAAATCGCATTTCTCGCAACAAGGTATATCAGTTCCAAACTGCGTCGACTTTTCAGCGTTTGGCAGCTAGTGGATAACAGAGTCGCAGCGAATGGCGGTGATTATTGTGCGAGGAGGGAAGTAGTGTTCGGAACCCGTCAATCATTGAGCGATCAACAGCATGAGTGCGGTTTTCTGACTGCCGTTCTTGTTGACTCAAACCTGGCAGTTCGAAAAGCACTTCCGGTGCAGGCGATGAAATCGACGGCCTAATTGCAACCCTGGGTCACAGCTTCTGCTGTCCACCAATCGTACTCGGGAATCCTGATGAGGCACATTTTGCGCAATGTTTTTTTGTTTGTTTTGTTTGAGACAACCCTCCGGAAATTCAGGTGATGTTTATGCTTTACTTTGAAATCTAAACCCGGAGAAAAATCAGTCTGAAAAATTAAAAAAATTAAATTTAGTTTTGCTGCTGCTGGGGAAAATTTTCAATGTCAGACCTTCTGATGAACTGAGAAATCTGTGGTTGATTTCTCAAGTTTTTTTTACAGCACATAAAACGTGAGATTTCAAAAAAATGTTGCTTTTTTTGCTGATGGCGTGAACACTGCTATTGTTGTTTCTTTGCCCATAGAGCCCGTGAATAACGGAATCATAGCTCAACCCATCATTTGGATATAAATAATAATAATTATCATCGGAAAAGTTATGTATTCATGGAAAAATAACCTGAATTTTGTTTTCAAAGGAAAAATAAAATAACTTGAAATGCGTAAACATTTGACAGCACGAAATGCAGAAATTATACGAGAAAGTCTTCCCTGTTGAAGTACTGTATTAATATCACCACTGCGAATATTTTTGCCAGCCTGAAATGTTTAAATGCCGTTCAAAGGCGGGACTATGACAATCTTGGTACGAACCCATCCACTATCTAGACAGAAATCATTTGGTAGCTTTTAATTATATGAATGTCTGCTGTTCTCATACCAATAATGCAGTTATGTCTTAAAAATCGGAAGTCATTGAATATACTTCTTGTTTTTTTTTCTTAGCGGGATAATTTGGAATACAATTCATATTTAGCATAAGAAAATTTGGAAATTTGGCAGTTGGGAAATTTGTGTCCTGTTTTTTGGGTCACCTGCACTTTTTTTATTTTACAGGAATTGATTTTACCTATCCATAACCGTTTGAAAAATGCCATTGGGATAATGAAGATATTTCCATTCAAAATATTGCGTATAGCCAAAAGGAATCGAGGTTAATTGGGCCGTCAGTCTACGTATATAAAAAAAAAAAGAAATTGGCAGCACTCGACGCGTAATTGAACCGAATTGCCTAATAAATCAGCCCGGGTGAGAAAACAAGCAACGGCTGTCGAAATTTTAGCGCTAGCCGGTCTTCTCTTCTCATCACT
>CAJPEX010000292.1:0-126105 GCA_905338405.1 Notodromas monacha
TCACTTGGACGGACTTGGAGATGGACACCGATTTCTTCATGGATTTGAAAGAGCTCCGCACGTTGCAAGAACGAGAAAAGGATTTGCGGAGGTGAGACTTGTTTTTGTCACTCGAAAGGGGCTTGAGTGCAGGAAGGACAAAAATATCTGCAGCTGTGCACATCCTAAATTCGAGTTTCCTTTCAGGGTTTTAAATACATTTTTATAATACAATTGTTACAGTCAACAAAGAAAAAAGATTAAAAAATGGCACACCCGAATTTTTCAAACTACAATTTGGATAAAAATGTATCCCCAAGTACGACGGGCATCCCATTTTGAGAGACTGAAAATTGAAATATTTGGAAATTAAAATGCATCAGAATTTAAATGCTGACTTGATTTGTAGTCAAATTGCATGCTGATTTTTCGACATTTCCATTTTTTAACTGGTCTATAAATTAATCCCTTGTTGGAATCAAGTATAGTAAAGTATGAGGTGAACCAATGCTTAAAATTTGGTAGAAGTTACTCCCGCTTATGACGCTCACCCTCTTCTTTTCTCGTTGATTGTGAAGAATAAAAAAAAAGGTTCGTGTAGTACTTGGGTAAATAAGGCATTTTCCACAATTGACGCGCTTTTCATCAAGCCCCTTTCGAGTGACAAAAACAAGTCTCACCTCCGCAAATCCTTTTCTCGTTCTTGCAACGCGCGGAGCTCTTTCAAATCCATGAAGAAATCGGTGTCCATCTCCAAGTCCGTCCAAGTGTCCATCATGGCTTTGGCACAAGCTGCAAACCGTTCGAATCCGACGGAATGCAACTTCCGCTTCGAAGTTTCAAATCGGTTGAAAGTGAAGAACACCACCGCCGCATATCGACTGAATCATGATGATGAAGACAAAATGCGAAAACTCATTCAGAAATTTCTTCAAATCACGAATTTCTCCACAAAGAAATAGATTTACAACTATTCCAATCCACATTTCCCATGATTCAGCATTGCTATGTCTGTATTCTCACGCTAATTGAAAAAAAAATGATAATACGGGCGGACTCAGTCTACAACAAAATTAAACGGACCAGAAAAAATTTCGTTGCGAAGCCCATGGAATAAAACAAAGATCCATTTCACAGATAAAACCGTTGTAGACAACATCGTTGTATAGAGAGAGAGAGAGTCCACCTTTATAAAACAGTATTTCCAAAAAAGGCGACTTTTAGTTTCAAGGGTAGGGTAATCAAAAGTTCATCAAAACCGGACGATTGATGAGTAAGGCAACGTCTCAGAAAATCTGAATAAACTTTTCCATAGAACAGATCTGAGTTTCGCAGCGTTTTATTTGGTTTCCTCTAATGAAACTGACAGACATAAGACTGCGAAATTTTGTTCCAGCCCTTTCAACAACGGATGTCCGGAAATTAACAATTTTTTTGTAACTGAACACGTTTTGTGATACAGACAAATCGAGACCGACAATTTGAGACTGAAAAAATCAAAACAGAAAATTTGAGACAGGGAAAATCCGAGACAGGGTAATTTAGAAACATGGACACGTGTTGCTTTGATCTGTTCACGCTTCTGTGTAGTTCAATTTAGGCAAGATTTTATGAGGTTAGGTCAGAAAACGTTACATAAACTCCAAGTTAATTTGGTTTAGTCTTGGTAAGGCCAGTAATTACACAGGTAAAAAAATGTCACTCAAAACATTGAAGCGACAAGAAGTTAACGCATAATTTTTAGAACTTCTCCTTTCCCAATAGTTTTCTGTTTTTCTCACCAGCCACACAGAGGAATAAGTCATCATTCTCCCGTTTACGAGAAAAATCGTAGCACTGGAAGTCTGGCAATATTCTCTCAATCTTAGTATCATGGTAATTCAAAATAAATCCATGCGTCTCTAAATTAACAGACGAATAAGTCGCGCGGAAAAACTTTTTAAAAGAAGAACTCACAAAGCCAAAGGTTCCGGAAGCAAAAATTCCCTTTGAATATTGTCCTTGACACAGCCACTCATTTCCTCCACGGTTTTATAGATCAATTTGACGTTGTCAAACTGGCGACGACAGGACGGCAAAGGGATCGATATCTTGACACTAACGTCGTCCAGATCTTTACGAATCCTCGCCGAAAACTTCTTGCCCATGATTTCGCGTATGACTACGTCGTCCAACTCGTAATATCTTTTGCAGCCCGAAAGAAAAAGGGATCAATTGCATAAATTGGCAGATTTTGATAATTTAGCAACAGTCGCGATAGGCTATTTCTAAACCAAAACCTTTCAAAACGCACAACTTCGCCGTTTGCGAACGAACACAATAATTTGATAGTTATTCCATTTCAACGTCGACTAAAATTCCCGAAGAGATTTCTGCAGAATAAATACCTAGCGTCTTCAAAAAATTAGACGTGGATTTTTAGCGAAACGTTTGATTGATCTGCTCAAAGACGCATTTCAGGCTCTGAGACAAGGACAAGCAAACTGACGAAGAAAAATGAATAGAAAATTGTTCAAGTACATTGTTTTCTTCGATTAAATGAAGGAAATCCTTCCTCGAAATTTTTAACAAATCTGAATTTCCGTCGTTTTTATTTTTCTTTGAAACGAATACCATCACAACGCTAGGTTCAGAAGAAAGGGTCGTTTTCTAGGATGGGAAAATTTTAATGAAAAAATATTTCCACTCCGCCATAGACGACAGCTGTTGCATTTTAAGGGACTTCTGAATTGAATAACCTAGCAAAATCAGCAGACATGGAAACGGAATCAAGTGCCGAGGTTCATTGTAGAACCTCGGCACTTACACTGCATTTTGTTTCAAGTTACAGTATATTACGAGAAAAGCAAGGGTCCTCTACTTGGACTCAAATTTTCTCATACCATTCAACACTTTCCTTCAAAAAAAATTTCAAGAATCTTATAATTTTTTCCACGCTAGCTGCTTATATTTTTGAGATAAATAACTGACGTGGAACCCGAACCTAAAATGGAAGCTTCTCAAGCTTAGAAATTCTAGTTGAACCTCAATAACGTAAACCTACCTAAGCCAAATTTCTTTCACATTATGGTGTGATTTCCCTTAGTAACAATGAATTAAAACCACCTCAACTCTAAGGCTTTTCCGCACTAATCTCCGTAAATAAAATCTTCTGGGGCCTTTTGGCCATTATTTTATTTGCACGGGAAAAATAAAAGCAATAAAATATATACCTTGATGCATTTTGGAAGGAAGTGAAAGAATGATTGAGGAAATGAACCCTTGCCTCGACAAGCAATTTAAGGCCCAGAATATCACCAATTGAAATTTCTCGTAATCCTTCCTTTCTTTAGCAACACAAAATGTTGTTTCCCCAACTCAAACCCTCTCCAACTCGAATTTTTCTGCGGCTCCCTCAACATTTTAATAAGAAAGGTTCGACTATATTTCAAGCTTCTCATTGAAACGCGGATAATGTACAGTTTTCTCACTTTTGCAAAAGATAGCTTTGGGTTTCAAGACGTATTTGAAACTTGAGCTGGTCTCCGAGTCGTCTAGGAGAATGCAACACTGGTTCCAAAATGGCGAACATTCTATAGTGATCTTCCACATCCGACAAAATCGTTTCGGCATCAGGAAACCCTTCCGTGCTGTCAGAGCCCAAGAGTTTCGCAGCAGCAGAAACTGAAATTTTGACAAGAGTATGGCATGAAGTAGAAATCAAGAATTGGGTCGCACATGATCACTTCTACGCACCATTGTGTCCGTCTATCCACAGTTGGAAAATCTCTTCGTCAATTATCGTGTCATTGCACACGAAAACATCCACGACTGGCATCGGGATGGAAACATCGGCCCTGTCCAGTCTCATCGGCATCTTAACAAAACTTTTTTCTAAAATTGTGAAGGAGTAGAATTTCGAAGGAAAACGCCCAGAACAACAGCGAAAAAATTCGAAAAAAATCCAAAATAACTACCGGACTCTTACCAATGTGAAAATTTTAATGGCCAAACAACGAACAACACGGATTTCACAGAGAAGAAAAGAAAGAAAACTTCGATACGATGGTAAGAATGGCTGCTGAACCGGAGGAAAAAATCCGAAGAATATTTATCTTTCAACATTTTACGATGCAGCAAATCTTTGCGACAATTTTGCTTTCGCTTCGTAGCCTGATATCAAACATAAACAAGGAACACCTAATCTTTATTCACATTCTTATCCACAATTTTCAGGTCCTCATAGGCAAAAACATTTTGGCAAAAGTCGCACAAAGCCCGTGAGCCCTTCATTGTGTGGCCCTTCAAGTGCTCATCAAGCTTATGCGACTCGAACAGCACGACTTTACACAGTGGACACGGGAATTTCCCACACGGGTCTCCGTTCTCATCTACTTCCACATCCGGTTTGCTTTGTTTCTCGTTTCCTTCATCGTTTCCGGTCGGTTTCGGGCGTTTCCGCCGACCCGCTTCCACCTTGAATATGTTGTTGCAGACTCCTGAAATACATTATAAAAAATTGAGGGTCGACTGGTTTCCCCAAAGACACAGAACGAAATATTGGATAAAAAATAATAGGCATGCAAGAATCTTTACAGTTTACAAGACCCGATGAAACACCCTGAGCATGAAAACATTACAAAAGCATCGTGTGTTTTTTACGAGGTTAGAAAAGGTTCATACAAAAATGGCACCATTTCAGCAGGATATGAAACGAATTCTCAACATTCACCCACTCTCAATTCTCGGAGTGGTTAGGAAGAAAGTTCTGGCACGTATACGAATTTTTTTATTATAAATTTTCCAAAAATTTACGGACTGGCAGAGAAAGCTAAACTTAGACAGCTGCAACGTCGAAATTGAACACATCTACGATTGACGAATAAAAATTGAATGGGTGTTCTTCATGAATTTCCATTGGTTTCTCTCAATGAAAAAACGCAGAGAAATTTCGAAGTCAATGTTCTTGAATTGTTCTCGTCACTTCAATTGGTTGAAAAAGTGCGGGATTGCAACAGGAAAATTCAATTCTGTCGCTTAGCAGAATCTTTCTTCTCTTCTTTGCCACTTTTCTTCTACAGAGTGGAAACGAACTAACGCAAACCTTGAAAGTAGATCTCATTCGACTTTTTCAGCAGCTTCTCAACCAACATGTCTGCAGCTCTAGTGAATTCGTCCTGATGGTCGCATTCGCAAACGTCCCCCAAAGGGGTGATTGTCAACGGAAGAACCGTGAAATCTCCGCTTGGGTCTGTTTTCAGCTCATCGTCAGAATCTGACTCGGGTCTCATGTCGCACAATTCATCCATATGCTTTCTGCAAAAATTAACACGGAATTGACAATCAAGAGCGCTGAACTCATGAAAGATCACGAATGTCGAAGAATCAGCGAAGTCATGCACTTCAAAACATGCTCAAAACAGAATCGAATTCCCAAGTGACGAAACATCAGTAGCGCAAAATATGGTAAACATTTCTCATTTGCATAAAAATTCTTGGAAATCTGCACGAAAAAATATACATACTTGAGCGCATGAGTAGAATAGAAAATTTTGCAACAATATGCGCAAGACCGCTTTCTCTTCTCTGTTTTTCGCTGCAAACATTGCACTGCCTCGGTGACGATTTCCTTCACCTGAAAAAAATCAAGAAATGTTCCCATAAAATGAAACAAACGAAAAAATTATTAGACAGTAAGAGCGGTTTAGAAACTTTAGACTGTCTCACTTTTCAAATAAGGATGCGCAAAGGAATTTTCTCGTGAAATTATTTTTTAAATGGCCTGGCGGACATCATGCTCTTTTTCATTTCAAAATAGGAGGAATATTTTTCTACCGGGTTTCTGGTAAATTTCACGTCGTTTATTTAATGATAGGAGAATCTGCCACACAAAATAAACTGCCACATACTTTTCTTCCCCCGAAGTAAAATCTGCGCGCTAGTATAAAAAAAATCCTCAGAAAAAGGGCGGCTCGATAGGACACATTCCAGATCATACGCGTTTAAGCATGGAAAACTCATAACAAATCCTTCACCTTTTCAGAATCCGCGCCTTCAACTATTTCATGATCTTCAACGGCCTCATCACCCTTCAACGCGTTGTTGATGAGACTTAGGATACTCTCCAGAACAGGGATTGTCAACTGTGGAACTTCGTATTTCAGCTTGCATCCCCGCAAGTGCGTTCGGATGTGTGCAACATACAGCGACACCATGCCGCAAAAGATACAAACGTACAGCTTTCCTCGGTCAGTCAACAATAAAGCTGGCTCATCAGTGTCGTAGTCGTCCACCTGCTGACAAAATCTGAGCTTAGTACACGTGGACTGTCTATAATAATATTCAGGGGACCGGAAAAATTCTTTGAACCCCCTCTGGAACCACAAAAAAATTCGTCATCGACAAAAAATCTTTGCAGAGAAATTGATTTATCCCTCTTCTTGAAAATTAACTCTTCAATTAAATTCCAGTAGCGTGTGCGGAAATTCAACGGGAATCTGAAGTAAAGGTAGACTCTCTCAAAAACGAAATTGAAGAGACCAGAAGACAATTCGTTGTAGGGAGAATTTTGTAGTGGAGAACCCCTACAACATGGGGAGAGAACCAGGCCCATGGGATCAATTGAAAATTCATTATACTTCGGAGAGAAAATCGTTTTAGAATCATTGTTCAGAGAGTACACTTGTATTCCGCTACAGAAATGTTCTTTTTCCGCTTCACTATCATTTCGGAGAGGTGCAGGAATATTGGAAAAAATTTTAACACAAGCCCGATTCACAAAAATCCATGAATGAAGCACCATTCAAAGCAAAATGTAATGATCTTCAATGCGATGGGAATCATTTCTACAGGTGGACTCTCTATCTCTACAGCGAAAAAGAAGGGACCAGAAATGATCGTTGCAGAGAGAATTTCTTTATAGTGAACCCTAAGAGACTCTGAAAAAAAAAATCGTTCAACAGAGAATATCGTTGTAGACAAGAGATTTCATATACATGTATTGGAACAGTCCATGAGATACAAGTGATCAAAAATGGGCCCGTTTCCCACAAAATACCCCTCAATTTTTCCCTCATTCTTGGAGCAACAATAATGTTCTTCACGACAAAAGAAGGGTTTCGAAAATTGTGTTACCTGGCCAGGTAGGCTATTGCTAGCGACAAAAGATTCCGTTTGTCCATTCTCTTCGTCCATCAGCTGAACAACGACTTCGCCGTTAGGCGTGACGAGAGTTTCTCCGTCGGTCTTCTGTTTACTGTCGACCTCTGTAGCAGGATATTCCTTCGAGTTTTCCTCACTGCTCGCTTCTTGAGTTTCCTCCGATTTCTCCACCACATCGGACTCCGGTTCAACTGAACATTAATACAGTATGAATTACTTCACTAGAAGCGGAACAAGTTCCATTCCCCGAATGCGTGCTTTTCGAGATGACTTGAAGGCGTACAACATTTATTTGCGCAGCGAGGTATTCGTATATCACACGTGAATTTGAATACTTCCTCAATTTTCAAAGTCGAATTGTACTGTAAAAATAATGTACTTTCAAGTGTTTCTCCAACAGATAATTCAATACCTGTCATAATTCCCAAGACTCTCTGATGAAATTAAAAGGAACATTTTTGACTATACAGTACTTCTCTTATATTTAAACTGCCTTTCTACGAATTTGCTTATTCGTCTTTTAAAAATAAAATTGAAAAAAGTACAGTACATGTGGAAGAAATTCTTCCTTCCAAATTAAATTATTAATGCATGCCAGTTTGTTATAAAAAAAGAGGAATATTCTTTCCTGCATCATAAGGTTTTATTTGAATGACATTCTCAAATGTAGGTGAAGAATTTTCAAGACATTTTCATGCTGTGTATTTTCTGGAACACTGCATTTTCGCTACGGAAAGATCTGCTGTTTTCATGGACTCTGAATAAAGCACAAGTTATATTTTTCAATTTTCTGCCAATCAACAAATAATCCCTATCACCCTAATGATCGTAAAATCGTTACATCGACATTAAAGCTTCGAATGAGTTCGTTAAAACAATTTTATGTAGATGGATCTTATCGAGAAACTGCTCGGACCAAGGTAAAACAATTCGTTGCAACAGAATTTCACTGCAATATCGTCAGGTAATTTGTCAATATTTTCGTATCCCATAAAAACACTAAATTTCAGGGAAACCCGAACAGTTGAAATGCGCATGAAGTCTGAAATTTTTCACCTTCTTCCTCGTTTGCTTGAGATCCTTCTTCAGTTTCTTCCGAGGATTTGTCTTCTGCAGACAATACCTCTTCTTCCATGGCAACGGTAGCTTCTTCGCTCTGCATTTCTGCACTACTTCCACTGTCTTCTTCACTCATATTCAGAAAAAAATAATTGAACTGATCAAAGCGTAATCTTTTGTTTCCCGATCCCGCGAGATCCTGAAAAATAATAATTTTTCTCAAAATGTTGACAAGGATGTTGATTTTGAATGCATGTACGATATTCTGAATCTCGTCCGGGTATATTTTGAAAAACTTCCACGCAACACACGATGTCCTCGTTATCACATTTAAATTCCCACGCACAGTTATAGATTTTGAAAGAAAAAAAAAGGGATGCTTCTTCAGTGTCGGTTCCGTCTTCGTCTTCCCCTCGCTCCACACGCCGACATTTCATTCTCAGGCATGATCACTTGCCCACCCTGCAACTCGCCAGCCTGGTCTTCATCAGCAATCTTCTTGGACCCTTCCAAATGAAACATAAAGTCCCTCAACTGCTCCCGCAATTCAGTTATCTCCTCAGCTTGCTTATTGGAATCCCGCTTCAAGGATTCGAGCTTGGACGCCAAATCCGCCTTGTCACTGAGCAGACACGACGTGAGTTGCTTTTCGTCAGCCAATTCTTGCGTCAGTTTGGCTACGCGGGCAGTTAGCGACGCGTTTTTCTTATCTGCGGTCTTTTTCTCGGCGACGATGGTTGCAACGTTGTCAGAAACGGTTCGGTTTAGAGAAGTCAGCTCTGCGGTATGGTCTTTCAAGTCCTGCAGCTCTTTCCGCATTTGCTCGTCCACTTTTTCCAGCTTGGCTTCGAAATAACGCCGCTGAGATTCCAATTGGCTCGTCAGAAGGTACGTGTACTCCAGTTGCATAGATTCAACTTTTTCTTCGCTCGATTCCGAACCCTGGAATTTTGAGAAAGCGAGAAAATCTTACAACCAGATGTTTCTGATACGAGAAGCTCTTTCGTAATTTTTTTCACTGTTCTAGAAGTACCGTAGAGTATAACGAAATCATTGCCGCGAAACAATGGTGCAGAGGACAATAAAATACGCTCAAAAAGTTACGGCATTTTAATTCCTTTTACAAACATTCGAGCAAGTTTAAATTCGTTTCGGAAACAAACAAAGTATTCAAGTGAACACACGATTACTGCACGACGAGTCCTCGCATAAAGAAAGACACACACAACGAAAAATTTCAAGGGGAAAAACATGACTCGTAATACTTCTAAAATTTTGCGTATTTTATGGACAGATATGTGTGATACACAAGTTTCGAACTAAACATGAGAAATGTAAAAAATTCAAGGATAAACATATCCCCTTGTCGTTATACTGTACAGTACTTCGTAAAATTCATGAATTGAAAAGCAGTAAGTTGGTAGGAGTGATTTTAATTCATAGTAATCGATTTTAAATTAACAATTCCACGCTGAAAACTATGAAAAATTCACTGCACGCAAACCATACTTCACTAAAATTAAAGCTGGTCGCACCTTTTTTTGAGGTTGAAAATGATTTTTGGGCATATTTTCAGGGGTGTCCAATACAGATTATAACAGTAAATATTGATCGTACATAAAAGCAACAAAATTGCAGAAACCGCGTGACGAGAGCCGCCGAAGGCCAACTTTTATTTCAACTTGAATTGATTATTTCTGATTTATATTGCATGCAACGTGATCTGAATCAACGCGAAAACAAACGAATTTTAGGAAATCTGTTCAATGATGAAAATTATACAAAAAATTCGCAAAATGGCTTCTTTTTCTAAAATTGAACCCTCTTCTTTCGGAGAAGCAAAGAAGTTTCAACTTAATGTCAATGTGTCTCACCTTGACCCAAACCCGAGCGGATCCTTCACCCGCTTCGTGGCCATCCAACTCGACGAGTTTCCCGTCAGTCTTGTTTTGCACCAATCGGTGAACGAAGTTGTCACCAGCGTAGTCCCAAACCCGATTAGTCCCGATTTGCATCGCATAAATGTGGTTCGTCTCGCAGAAATGCGCTTCGGCGTGTTTGTTATCGTAACGCCCGCACCCGACGTTGCCACAAATGAGGCAAATCCATAAATCAGACGTCGAAGGACAAGAGAAGCAACAGGATCTTTCCACGACTTCAGGCGTGCTCGTGTACCTATTAATTGAACGACGAATGTTAGTGACGATTTTGGTGTCATGGATTAGATTCTGACGGGGAATATAACTTCTGCAATATCACTAGCATTGGTTTTGGAAGAGGAATTCGTGCGCATAATTGTCAATAAATAAATACAGTACTGTACTGCACAGAAGACAGAACTAGCTTCATCCCAACTATTTCGTGATATCAAAAAGTCACTTTTAGCTCAAATTCTGTCATTGCCGAGCTTGAAGACTGCATATTATTCGTAAAGTTCAAAGAATACGGGAGACTCAACGCCAGACAGCAAATAAGTGTAATTCTGTATTCATAGAAAGAGAAACAAATAAATTGAATCTCAAAAACAAGAACAGAAAATCCGAAAAAAAACATCAAATTTTGCGAGAATGAAATCTGGGATCTATCGCATGCATGCACGAAAAAATAATGAATAAACACTCATCTCCGTTAAATCTTCATTGAAAAATAAAAAGAGAACAACTTTGTGAGAAATCTAGGCTCAAAAACTGATTCCAATAATTTTGGAAATCTTCTTTGAAATGCAAGGAAGTTTTCGAAATGAAATTTCCCCCTGGAAACAGGGACTTGGAGCGGAGCCCAAGCAGAGAACTTTTAGCTGAAGCAGAGCGGAGCCCAGAGCAGGCAAAATTTTCTCCGGGCTCCAAGCCTGATACTGCAATGTCAAAAATTGGGGAAAACCCCAAGCCATACATGACTGTTTGGCTGGCACCAGTCAACCCTACTGCCTCCATCCTATGAAGTCCTCAAAACCACAGCCTGAATCCATTTTTCTCAAAAACCTCAAAGATGTGTATGTGTGTGTTACAGAATGTACCCCATGGTTAACTTGCATTTATTTTTCAATGATTAGTTTGAGGATATGTACAGTTACCAAATGAAGCAATTTAAAAGATTGAGGAAATGTGATTGTTTGGCTGGTGCCAGCCAACAGAAATCCCCACCCTAGAATAAGTCATTTACATTTAACTGGATGCATCCCCTGGTTGATCTACTACAGTACAGGTGGACACTTCATCCTCTTTAGTTCTCTAACCCATGGTCTGCAGACTGGTGCCAGCCTGATCTGCAGAGTGGTGCCAGTCTGCAGAAGTTTATTGCTGGTCTGCACAAAATGTTCTGCAGCATAATAAATTTAAAAAATTAGCAATGAAGTCTGTCATCTTCATTTCAAACGCCAAAAAGATGGCAGTTGAAATGATCTGATAAAAAATGAAATTTGGCTTTTCTCTTAATACAACTTCAGATAAATTCTCTTTTTGCTGAAATTAATTATTCAATTTTTCATTCTGGAGAAATTTTCTTCAAGCCCACTTTTCAAGCTTTGAAGACATTCCACTGTACAGATGGATTATTACTTCTTGATTTTCGCGAAAAAGCATCATCTCTTCACATGCCTTCCATGAAGTCCTTCAAGCAAAATTTGTTCAAGTCTGCAACAATTTTAAGAAACTTTTCTGGTCTGCAGATTTTTTTTTTCTAATTTGCTGGTCCATGGGCCCAATGAACACTGGTCTATGCAACAAAATTCAGGGGATCAGAAAGAATTGTTTGAGATACTTTTTAGAGAACCTCTATAATATAGGTAGAGGCCCATACGGAAAAACTGCTGAGATGCAGAAAAAAATTTTTATAACACGATTCATTGTTGTGGAATTTTACTGTACTAGTCAATGGTTCTGAAAAGTGTCTGGAGCTCCGGAGCCCTGGAGTAGAGCACCAGTCCGGAGTAGGCGATTGTGTCTGGAGTGGAGCAAACATTTTCTAAAATCCTGCTCCAAGTCCCTGCCTCTCACAAATCAACTCGCACTAGCTTCTATTCCTGAAAATGAGACGATTCGTACGTGATCTAATAACTTTCAGCGCAATTGGCCTAGAGTTCCTAGACTGAATTCTAATAATGCTTTCGTCGTCTCAATCGGTGACTTGCCCAAGAAATTTTTCAGCAAATACTGATTCCAATGCTTTTAGAGTTCTTACTTACAACTTCTTCGCAATTCAAGGAAGATTCCCACATGAAATTTCCTCTAGAACGAATTAACTCGCATCAAATTCGATTCCGAAAAATGAGACAATTCACAAGTTAAAGTTCGACTTGATCTACTGAATTTCATCGCAGATGCCGTGGCATGAAGCATTCTGGTAACGCTTTTGTCGTCCCAATCGATGAATTGTCAATAAATTTCCGCCAACATTTTCAAAAGTTCAGCACACACAACGCAAAAATCTCACCGACACACGGGGCAACTTCCATCACCCCACTGCGACAAGCAAGCACTGTGAAAGCTGTGATTGCATAAAATGGTCAGTACACCATCCACGCTTTCGTCCATTCGCTCCAGGCACACGGAACACACCGGAAGCTCGGTGTGGAACTCCAACGGAAGTCCTCCACCTTCCGACTCTTTCACGGATTCCACCCGTGACACGTACACGAGGTGACAAAGATCCGGTTCAAGGGAATTGAACGGCATTCCGTTGAATGTTTTATAAAACTCGTCTGCTCCTTGTTGAGACCTGAAATAATGATCACGAAACTTCATTCGTCACACATGCTCCTCGACCAAATTCAAGAATGTTTTATCAAAATGTGACCCAAGGTTATACGTCCGAAGGTTCTTCACTTGTTGTCAATGAAGAGATAAATGATGGAAAACATAGGGTGGACAGGAAAAGCGTGTTCATCACAGCTTACACTTACACTCATTCTTTCAATTTAAATGAAGCATAAGAAAAAGAAGTCCCAGAAAACTCCTGAAAGGACTACGAGTTCCAGAGGAGACTGAGAATTGCTTTTGGAAGAAATGGCAACATACGTTAAACATCTTTCACCATTAAAAAAATCTGGGATGCACAAAAATTACAGAATCGAACCAGAAATGAGAAAAAAATGGAGGAAAATTGTTCTTGCAAGTTTCTTTTTTTTTTTCAAATCCACAACGAAATGAACATTATTGAATTTCTTTTGCAAAGTTCCATGCATGGAATATAATCGGGATTCTTTGAGTTGATGGTTTCAATGGTTCTCAAGAACTTCAAACAAGTTGTTCTAAATGAATCACATTTTTGAAATCCACTGTTTTCAGCAAAAATCATCACCTCAATTAATTACAGTTGGACCTTGATAACTCAATCTTTCCCAAGTCGAATTACTTTTCAAGTCCATGAATTCCCTTAGAAACAATGCATTAAAAACCTCCCCAACTTGAAGGCTTTCTCCCTCAAGCCTCCATAAATCAAATTTTCTGAAGGCCTTTTGGCCATCATTTTATTGACAGGAAAGAGAAAAGCAACACAAAAAAAACCTGATGCAATTTGAAAGGAGGTGAAAGACTAATTGGGAAAATGAACCGTTGCCTCCAACTTGAGCATCTGTTTCAATTCATCCATGATGCAATTTGAGGCTCAGAATATCACCGATTACAAATTCCTGCAATTATTCTTTCTTTTCCTCAAAAAAAGGCTTGTTTACCCAACTTGATAGTTTTCGCTGGACCCTCGAAGTTCGACTAGAAGAGGTTCAACTGTCCTTTCATTAATACAGATACTCGCGGAATACGCATTTATTCGTTCAAAACAAATGCTCGACGATGGATAACATTCACCTGAACTTCAACAACACCATGTACTGGTTTGGAGTTCTGTCCCTCACGATCCTCACGAGTTGAATTTCCGGCGAACACGGAGCCAGAAAGTTCATCAAGTCACGACTCGTCAACACAGCCGGAACAGCCAACATGCAAATCATCATCGATCGTCCTTCATCCCCGTCACTCGGCGCCGGGGTCAACACATTCTCCTTGTACAAATGCAAAATCCCTTCAGTCACCTCGACTTCAGGGTTGCCGGAAATGAAGCTTCTCTTCATGGCGTCTTCAGCGTCGCCGTCGGCAATATTAGCGAGATCGTAACTCTCGACGATCAAGTGGCGTTTAGTACGAACACCGCGGTGAAGTCGGATCGTGTCGATGTCGGCAGGTTTCTTCTTCCGGGCCAACAACAAGGATTCCTCCTCATCCGGATTTTGTTGGAAGTTGAACGCGGACACGTTCTGGTCATCGGCTAACTCGAGACGCCACACGCATAAGCTGACTTTAGCTACTGCCATAACTTGAAAAACAAAACCCAACACGGATATTTTTCATCACTTCCATATCGCGCGCAATTTGCCTGCAAAAAAAAAAATTATGAAAAAAAGCCACGACAGAAACCGATTTAAAAAAGCCACGAATTTAGGAGATTACTTCAGGAAGAGTCCCAGAAATAACCTATTCACGTAAAGACACCTCCACACAATTAGATTAAATCCGAGAGGAGCCTCAATTTGTCAGCCACTCAAACGGGAAAAAAATCATTAAAAATCTGGGACACACTTTCAATCGATTCACAACAGGACAGTACAGTAATGAGCATTAAAGGCAGACAGAATATACAACTTATTTTAAATTAGATTTTAGCGGCGGAGTATTTTAATAACTGACTGTGAATCAGGTCGCATTTCAATAAACCTAAAAATCTGATTGATCTAGCAATACTTGTATCACAACACATTTTTAAATTGAACAGGCAGTTACTTCTCACTGTATTTACACAAGTACCGTGCACACCTATTCTCTGTAAAATCAAGGCAGAACTGTGGGGCACATACGGTATGCAGGTATACTTTTCTGAGAACAAAAAATTAAGAAACCGTACTATTTGAAGCAAAAAATTACCATATTCACGCAAGAACCACACACCGTTTTTCCCGAAATTGGAAGGAAAATGGGGTTCGTGTCATAGGCGGGGATAAATGAATAAAAATTAGAAGTTTAGGTGAGCATAATAACTGATGACCGTATAAATGCATCAGAAAAACTTATTTTCACGAAGAAATTGAAAATAATTTGAATTCAGCTTCAACTCATGCCTAGATTCATATTTAGGTGTTATTATTTTGGAAATATTACAGTTTTAGCGTAATTACAAATGGGTTGCGCGTATTACTTGGGCATAGAAATTTTATGAAAATTTTAGACTGAAACCAGGTTGGGAGTCTTGCTCAAGAAATGAACATGGTACTCTTTACGTACAGTACTTTTATTTAATTGCCACAGTTTTGCTAGAAATTATTATTTTGTAAAAAAAATTATGTCAGCCAACAAAAACTGGGATACAGATCTTATGCAAAGATATGTTCGAAACAATTTTGGGCCAAGGAAATGAAAGTGCAAGTCTTACTCGAGGATATGTGCTACTCAAGTAAATACTGCAGTTTTGAGGCTAAAATTAATCCTTAGAGCACAAAGGTGTATAATTAGGTAATCCATGTCAATTATTTCGATGGATGAACATCCTGGACCCCCACACAAAGGCAAGCAAATCCAACTTAAGAACGACTTTAAAAAACACGCTGATTTTGTCCGAGTGAAAATCGAAGTGCATCGTATTTTAGCGTGAATAGGGAAATTCGTGGGCAAAAACGAGGTCGGCTGCAGTTGAACACTGGAACTCTATCTCATAATCGAAAACACGTCACACAGACATTTCAAGACTCCAGATCACGATTTTCATCACGACGAACATAAATTATGTCAAGCCAACGGAAGCGCTGACGCATTCAATATTTTAATCAAAATCTTTCGCCAAGGCGACGATCGTAAACCGATTCTCGTTCGGATTCGCTTGCATAAAAGCCTGGCACACTTTGATGCCGTCCTCGAGAAAGGTGTCCGGTGTCGTGTTTCCGTGACACACGGGCCCTTCCTTTCGTCCGTCCAACTCCCATATCTTCCCTTCCGCCGGAACTATGGCCACAAAGTGCAAATCAACGTTCTGGGCCTCTTCGGAACTCGGCGGCGCAGTTTGACCTTGCTGCGAAATCTTCTCGTGCTTCGTGCGGAAATCTACGTCGCAGGCCAAAGCAGTGCCCCGGGCTTCCGGGTCGAGACAACTCGTCGAACAAATAAATTTCCCCAGCGTCGATGAATCGTCGTACTTCAGTGCGGGATTATTGGCGGTCAGGTGTATCAAAGCTATCGTACCGCAGGCGTTGGATATCTTCTGCTTCATGAAATACACTTTGTCGCTTTCTGAAAGAAACGTATAGTACAATAATTCTTCGTATTTCTTTTCTTCGACGAACTAAAGCTTGAACAATGCAACCGAAATCAACTCAACTTAACCAATGCCGGGTATCTCTACAAAAGGAGACCTGGAAATTAAATAAGGTCTGCTGATTCGAATATGAACTCTAGTCAAAAAATAATCCGTCATCACTTCCCCGAAACGACATGCAAAATCTACTACAGTACGGTGAGTCCCCGCACAGCGAAAGACCAGCGCAATGGAATATTCTAGAGCGAAGAAAAAGTGACAAGCATAAAGAAATTTTTATTTAAAATGCTTGAATTTTATAAAATAGTCATAGAACTGTATCTTCAAAATTTGGAATTTTTAAAACTGAGGAATTCTGAGAAATGTTTACTTATATATATTCTTGACTTGATGAGTCGGAAAATTCATAAACTTAAGAGCGAGAAGTTTAAATGATACTGTACCGTACTTCAATTCTTCGAATAAAGGCAAGGAATTTTCCAAAATTTTCGGTTCATTCTTTGCAGGTCAACTTTTTACGCCCTCTCCAAGATCTGTGATTTAAAAATGACACGCTATCACGTCAAACAAAAAACGTTGAGTATTTAGCGATAAGAGACTTCCCAATGAAACATATTCACATCAGAATTTTGTAAACGCGGATAAAATCAAAGTACTTTTTCAAAAAAAAAATACGACATATCCTCTGTGAACCGCAGGGAAATGAATGAACACTCACCATTGCTACTAGGCACAACCGTCGAGATCTTGGCCGTGTTTTCTGCACTTGTGATTGGAAAAAGAAGAATCAATCCAAGTACAGGCCTCGGAACCATGGACAACAGTTCAGGATCTGTTCCGAACACATCGTGTATCGAGTAACCTTTCGTGAGTCCAAGCTCACGCAGAAACGCGTTCATCACATCAGGGTTTGATTCCAAAGGAATCCACTCCGCCTCTTTCGACATCACGCAAGAAAAAGCTATACAGTAGTATTGAAAAAAAAACTCGCTCCTCCTGAAAAAAAAAATTAATAAAAGTTTATACGCATCACTGAATCAAAACAAAATTGAATCATCACACCGGTACCGTTCCACAGTTCATTTTCTTTTTCGTAAACAATATCTGAAAACATCTCGGCCATTTCAATGGGATCGACACAAATCACAAAAAAAAGAACTTCGAGGGCAAGTCCTTGTTTTGCCACTGAACTCTAAGCAGCTTCTTCGGGGAATTTCACAAGGATTAGATCGTCTTCGAACGAAAGAGTTTGTCATTAAATACAGGCAAGAAGTCGGACGAACACCTCCACAAATATTCTTACAGCATGATACAAATCAGGAAACTGAATCATAGGAATAGTCATTTCTCATTAAAAAAGGACTTCCACCATCAACCACTCATAGCATATGAAAGGATTCAGACCAAATTATAACTGGAAAATAATTAAAAATAAGGTCAGGTTCGTTGCTGAACAAGATTTGAAATCCATTCTACGACCAGTAAGCATCCTGGTAAATCAACTCAAATCTATTATGCCACTAAGTGAGTTGAAAGTTGCTCAGGTAAAATTATTCAACTTCCACAGAGAAGACAGAAGAGACTTGAAAGAAACTGAATATTTTTTTACCTGACGAAGAGATCCTGCGGATCATTATCTTCTTATGGAAAGAACAAAGCATCGGAAGACGAGAGAAAGGGACAGCTTTGTTCATTTCTCATTCACGGTTGATGTTCGAAACATACATGAAAGCCAGGATAAATGTCACTAATCCTTTAAAAATTCCCTAAATAAGCCCCTTGCGCTTCTTATAATCGTCCAGGTTCAAACACCGCTTCGGGCCATCCTTGGGCAAGCTCGACACCGGCTTGCTCGTCACGGGCACAACCGACGGCAACACGGCCATGGCGGGGTCCAGATCTATCTGGATGTCGAAGTCGTGCGCACTAAACAGATCCGTCGGAGTCTTCTTCTCTTCCTTGGAAACTTCTTTGTGTTCCACGTGTTTCTTCTCCGGAAGCGTAGTATTCTTGAAAAAAAAATGAAAGAAAATAACTCGACGTCATTCACACGAACTATTGCTCCGAGTCTCCATCTTCTTCCGCCCTTAAAAATTATTAAATTTGCTTCCTTTCCGAATTTTACACAAATTCCAACGAATTTTTCTGACGCTCAGCTAATTCATTCCCATTTTGGCCTGCACAACCTCCCTTAAGTTGGACACAATTCATCTTTTTCTCTGCGAAATCTCTTGGATGCCATTATTCTTCTAGAAAACAACTTTGAAAATGAATGCTGCAGTTGAAGTTTCGCATTGATCTGAAAATCCGTTGACTTACTAAGAGAGGGAACCGCAAAAAACCTCGTCAAAATTCATGAGCGGCGTAAGTTTAAGGAAATTAGCTTCAACTTGTTTCAGAGTTTTCCTAGAAAATGTATGCACGATCAACATTAGGGAAAACACATGGAATTTGCACTTCGTTCCAGCAGAAGTTTTCCAGTTATCACTCTCCGAGCCTATATACGAATACAAAACGTGAAAATCATAACAGCTCGACTCCAATAAAATCAATTCCAGGACTCCTCGTATGAAACTATTTTCTCGTCAGCGAAATTCTGCCATCAATAAAATTTTGATAGTCCTGTTAGAGTTGCTATCAACGTATCTGAAGCTCTTCTACGATATCGCTGGAAAAAGAGGCCATCTCCAATATCAACAACAGCTTCGAAGAAAATTTTCCAATTATCACGCAAAATTAAAATTCTTACGATCTTCAAAATCCTTAAGAAGCTTCGCAAATGCGTACCGAAGGTTTCTGTTCCAACGGCGTCGTTGTTGAAGGACGATGCATCATGGTGGGACGCGTAGACCTTCGCGTGAACGGATCGTCGACTTTCTTGCCCTTGGCAGCCTTCGCCTCGGCAAGGATGGCGCTTTCTGCAGACTTCACATTCATTTTCCGATTACGTTCGTTAATGTAGGCAATGATTTGGATCGTCGACGACCGCGTCTTGTCCAATCCTTCGGCGCGTTCTTCGAGCTCACTCAGCACCTGACCAATGCGGGCGGCCTCTGCTGTGTCACCGCGGGAAACGGCCATTTCTTTCTCCTTGTACAACTCGGTTTTCTTCTTTGCGAAATTGTACGGACCCGGACGGAAGCGAGCTTTCTCCGCCACGACTTTCTCGATATCAGAGTCCTTTAGCTCATACGATATCGCCCTGCACAACAAGGGAACAAAACTTGTCGTAAATTCTAAAAATCAAATACTGAAAACAAAAATTCGTATTACATTGTAAATTCATTCCTCTATCGTTTAGTTTAGTCAACCAGCCCGATGCAGCAGAATTGATCAGCGATGTTCAACGAATGATCGCCAATATATAAAATATATATCAAGTGCAGCTGTTGCAACCATACAACAGAGAACAAGAGGGAGGAATAAATTAAATTCTGTTAAAAGAACGTTACAATGAAACATGTCAAGCCAAATTACCACCGCGCAAACGAAACGGTCGTTTCAATCCACATCGTGGCTTGGACGAAATTCAACTGACCCCTGAATTTGATTATATCAATGAGAAGGTTCAAGCTCAAGGAACAAATGCTCTATTCAACGTCACGGCTGATGAAAGCAGAAGGTATTGCAGATGAAATGATGACAATTTCAATTCTCAGGTGAGAGGGAAAAAGGGATATAAAAAATTCTCAACTCACTTTATGATGTCAGCGGTTTTTTCTTCCACGTGTTTCATCGTGGGAAGTGGTAGACCACCCATCGAAGTAACTTCAACCCACTTCTGGAACTCTGTCTCTGAAAATTCCTGGTTTGAAACGAACTCAAGCCTGAACACGCGTTCCTGAGCTCCAGAACGAATCAAGAGACCCTTGTTGGTTCGAGTTTTACCCAGCTGGTAGACTTTGGCAGTTTCTTTCACGTCGAGGATTTCACCGACACGATAAACCGCCACGCCCGTGGACGGATTATTACCGATTCCGATGCGCACAAAGCATCCCTTCACGGTTTCGGCAAAAAACGGCATATGACACCATTTTTCACACTTATTTCGGGAAATACGGATTCTGTTCAAGTCCTCTCTTGACTTGATATTCTCCGCGGGTTTCTCAGCCTGGGATTCGTCATCGGAGTCGGAATCAGAGGACGACGACGATGATGATGATGATGAAGAAGAGGAACCTGACGATGAAGAACCTCTCTTGACCTTCTTAGTTCCACCCTCGGAATCGGAGTCACTTTCGCTCGAATCGGATGAATAAACATCAGACGCTCTTAGTTTCCGACCATTTTCATCTCTCTTCGCCTTCTTCATTTTCTTCTTTGATTTTTCCTTCTTTTCAACTTCCACTTCCTCATCCGCATCATCTGCACTGCTGTCAACCGAAGAACGGTCCTCGTCATCCTTTTTCTCAGTTTCCTCAGTTTGTTTTTTCTCTTCACGCTTCTCTCGTTTAGCTTTCAACATCGAGAACGCATCGAACTTCTGATCTTTTCGCTTGTCCTCCATAGTTTGGACCCGAGTTTTACTTCGCGTCTTGGCATCGTCTTCATCATCGTCCAGGCCATCCTCATTATCCTCGTCTTCGGATGACGACGATGATGACGGTTTTGGTGGAGCCACTTTACCATCTTTCTTACGAGCAGCCCGTAATTTCTTTTCAATTTCGTAACGGGCACGAAGTGCATCACGTTGTTCAATACGCTTGAAAATTTCTTGTTCTCGTTCTTTTTCAGTCATCGCAGCAAGACGTTTCTGATCATCCTCGTCTCCCATCAAGTTGTCATCGTATCCATCAGTGAAATTATCGGCCCAACTCCCATCAGACGAATCGGAATCTGAACCTCCAACTGTTCCACGCGCTTTCTTGGGTTTCCTTTTCATAGCCACCTTCTTCTTGGCGGCTTGGCTCGCAGGAGCAAAATCGGCATCCTTTTCGTCTTCGGTGTCCGACGAGGAATCTGATGAAGGACGCTTCCTCTTCTTACTGTTGTCAGCATCAGAATTCGATGCGTCAGAATCAGTTTCGACAACATGCTTGGACTTCCGCTTCATGGCGCTTCTAACGTCGTCCCCGCTCAACGACAGTAGATGCGAATATCACAGATAACACAATGCGAAACCTTATCCAAGCCGGGTACCTGGTTCAAATAGCTGTAATTTTCATCACTACACGACAGCCAGACCAACAAAATTCAAGACTAGATTCACTGGAATAAACGTCATAACACATCGCCTCGCGATCGTCTCACCAAAATCCTGTATTCATCACAGTCGGTTTCAGAACCTGCAATCCTCGCCGAGGGTTTCACCTCAGCGCTTCACGCTGGCGAGTTCGAATCCGGAAACCGACGGCAGCCATAGTTCGTGCCTCGCACGCACGTGAAGAGACGAATGTAAAACACAGAGCTCAGGTGAAATACTAACTACAGTACAGTGCATACTTCGACTTACTGAGGGTCCACAATCGTAACATCATGTGCGTTCATTCCAACCTCTCTAAGCCATCAACCAATCAACGATGTTCGGTTGTGGAAAACATTCGCTTTTATTCAAGAAAATAGCATGGCAGTTTTCTGCAACATGCGACCTGTCAAGGAAAAAGAGCCCGAGGTAAGACAGAACGCGAGTTCTATCGAATAGCGAAAGCATCATCCCGCCCTGGAGAACCAGAAAATTGCAAGCATGATTCTCGAGGGTTCGATGGAAGCGTGACAAAGACCCAACGCCGAATGGAAGAAGCATCACACAGCTCTCCAACTTTCAATGAATAATGAACCAAAAGAGAAAAAAAAAGGCAGAAGAGCGCTTTCGCAGCGAAAATCCCTGCGTCGAAAAACCAGGTTACTCAAAATAAGACGAACAAAAAACAAATCCGTTACCTAGAAATCAATCCGTGCGAACAACACGCGCGAATGAAACGTTTATCTTAAAACCGGATAATTCTTCCTTTCGATTCACGATCGATAAATAAAATTCAAGCACCAGGTGGCTTCCAAAAGACAACACTTTTACGCCACGTTGACGGAAAATCCTAAGGAATCCCTGGCTACCTTCAACGCTACGTAGAATAACGCACGATTTGATGATCAGTTGAACATCACAAAAAAAGCTCACTGACCATCAAGCAATTCGCAATTAACCGTCAATCTCACACACCAAACTTGCACAGCATACGGTAAATGTCTCTTCAACGGACCAATAATCCGTCGTGGAAATCGATAGGAAAAACAAAACCTGCAAAAGGGGGACTGTAAAACTACTAAACAAGCCAAGTCGAGACGAATGCCCGTCAGTTCTGCACAGAAAATTCCAAGAGAAAAATACCGATCAAACCCGTCTTCTTTTTAATTGATGGGAATGTCGCGCGTGAAACTTCAGGAGATTATTTCAAAGAACATCTGAGATGCACCCATTGATAATTGGTTAGCAATATACGGCTATTAGCAGATTCCCCTTTTCGAAACCGATCAAAAATTATCAATGGGACGGCCAACGGTAAGAAGAATTTTTCCCAGTTTCCTCACTTCGCAAACACCTTTGAAAACCATATTTCAGATTGAACGGGGAAATTTCATCCAAACGAAAGACAGCCGAAGCAAAAGCCAATCAACAAAACAATCTACGCAAAGGTACCGTAATCGCACTGCAAGATGGTGGCAAATAAAACTAAGGAATAAGGTATTCGCACGAAAAACGCAACAAAGTAAAAGAGGGATCTCGTAAATTCCTAATCAAAAATACAGTACACTCTAAAGAGCATGAAACCACAGGCGAACGAACACCTTTTCTGTTCGTATTCGACTCATAAAGCTGTAAGGCAATACGTGTAAGTAATAGTACGAACGATTGAAGAACTTTCATAACTTTATCGCTTTTGGGTAACCTTCGCAAGCAAAAAATAACGGCTGATGTTCGAAACATTTTCGGCGGAGTACGATTCTGACATTCCCGACAAGCGACAGTTCGAACGGAGAAGCGAACGGAGAAGCGAAAATCGACGCGGAAAACCGGGAAACGCGAACCGAGCAATCGCAATATACATACATACAACAAATAATAGATATCTGCACAAAATCATATCTACTTTCGCATTTCATCGCGTAACACTAGCCTATATCACGATAGGAACCACAGGTACCGTTCTTTTTAACCTCTTCCGCATCATCAATTTTTTGTCAATTAAGTGAGAAAATAAATAAATCTAAAAACATTTCTTCCACGCCAAAGGATTAGAAAAGAACAACCCTTTGACACAAAAAAGGAAAGAAAAAACGTTGTAACGATATCAGACGTTAATTCTCTTTCAACGTGGATTCCTTCTTCCGCAATTCTTCAAATACAGCATAAATTGACCAATACGTGAAATATAACGCCTTTTTCTTAAATCGGGATTTGCGGAGAAGGAAAGAAAAATGGACTCTCCAGGTTCACAAAATCGGACGAAGGGCACCGCGTTTTTTCTCGGCAGAATCTCGCAGGAAATATGAGCCCGACAAAGATATACCGGCAATCTTCAAATTTAAATCTGAGTGCGTACAGTCCTCTGTGCCTAAAACTTTGATAATGGAGACAAATGAGAATCGCAAGTTGAAAATAGTATCGAATTGAAGCACGATAAGGACGGGAGAGCAAGAATCAATAAGAAGACGCGGCCGAAACGTGTTCATAGAGACACCTGAATCGAAAATCCCTACACCGGAGTAGGGGCGCTGGCGTTTCTACTAGGACTCGAGGAATTCTTCGCTTCTTTGGGAATTCCTGGCGGCGCCGCGTACCGGTTTTCGCTGGCGGCGGCGGATACTGGAGGCGGCGCGTATCTCGTCTCACCAGACGGCGGTGCGGCATATCGGGCTTCTCCCGGCGGCGCAGCGTATCGCTCACCGCCATTGGAACCCGGCGTGGCACTGATCGACCGCAATTGGTACACTTCCGGGTCGCAAGTGTACTTTCCTGCGATAGCAATCCTTGATTTAGTACAGTAGAATCTCGTTAAAACGAAAACGGTCATAATGAATTAATGCTTACACGGAATTATTTTTTATCTCTGTCCAATAACCATACTGCTATTTTAATTTCGTTTCTACAAACTTATGTTTATAAAGAAGATTTTTCCAAGGTCCCAAACGCTTCGTTGTAACGAGATTATATGGTGCCACAAAAAATCGTAATGCTTAAAAATTGACCAAAATAAAATAAATCGAGGAATTCCTCCAAGAATATCATCGGTTTATAACTGAGAATCACATCCCGGGCTCAAATAAAACCTCAGGATATTTTTGAACAATTGCTTTTTTCAATTTAAATTCATGGAAAGTATCTTTGTCCAGCTTCCTTCATTGAAAATCGAAAAAACCGTTAATGTGTTTTTGGGATTCCTTCATGATGGCACCCAATATAGTACAGTATTCAAATACGCACAAAATCTCAATTCCTAGCCGGTGGTACGTGGGTCACTACTCGAATTCTTGAGGACGTTTTTAGAAAAATATTGCGGACGTTGAGCATAGAAGGTGGACTTCCAGATTCTCAATAATCTAAATGAAGCCAGTCGAGGAAGAGATTAGAGGAGGAAATTATTGAATACATGAGGCTTTTGAGCGATAAATGTGCAGGAGTATGAAGTCACCGGAAGGTAGTAAGAGAAGAGGTAAAGGTCGGAAGACAATGAAGATTTCTCGCCAAGAGGTGACATCGAATCGAACACATGATTAGTCCAAAAAGACTCATTTTTTAAGTGATTAAACTCGTCAAAAAGTTTTTTTTTACAGAATCATACTCTAAACTTTTGGGGGAAACAAAAAAATTGCCAAAGGACTGACACACTGTAAAACAGACGAATTCTCGAAAAGATCGAACCTGAAACGAGCTTCTTCTTTATCAGCGAGACTCTGTAACCAGGCCCGACCAACTGGAACTCAGCACCCGATAACGTCGTCCCTTCGCAATTGAAACTGCATGACACCGTACCCGGTGATCCGGGACCCGACTTGAGCTCGAATCTCGCTCTCAACTCCCCACAGCCTCCATTCTCCGAATGACTGGATAATTCCGTGAATTTCCACTGAGCACGACTCGTCTCTTCAACCCTGGAAAAACATATGAACTACAGTAAAATCTCGTCACAATGAACTCCCAGGGACCTGATGAAAAATGTGTTTCATCGAGATTCCCTGATTCTAGTAAATTTTAGACTGAAATTTTGCGGGAACTGGGTATTAAAGGCTTTAAGGTGCTTCTAGTGCAGATAAGTCACACAACCTGTCATAATTTATAAGTCTCTCTGATGGAATCAAGAGGACAATTTTTCGAATACATCCGGTTCCATCGAACGACAAACTTCGGCCAAAAGATGTTCGAATTCACATAAACTAGACCTCGATCGAAAACAAACTTGGGCAAGAATAATCACGAGGATAAAAAACTTGTTTCCGAAATAGAAGGATCATGAATCGATGGAACTCACCATGTGCCAACTGGTCGAGCATGCATTGACTTGACACCTCCGTTGACGGGAACGGATATTGCTAAGTTGAGCAAGGCTGCGGGACTAGCAAGCGCGGCCTTGCCATTATATTTGTAGTCAACACGCAAATCCGTGTGCAAACTCTCACATTTCCAATAAGTCACTAATTGGAACGGAGCAGACTGCGCTCCCGGTTCGGATTTTATCTGAAGAAAAAATCAGCAGTAAAATCAGTCTAATTTGTAAAAACTGAAGACGAAAAAATTGACCCAGGGGCTGTGGCTAAAAGTGAATATCACTATGCCATCTCACCACTAGGAACAACTTTTTGCAAATTCTGGTTGTATTTTTACGAATTTTGTTTTCTTCAATAGAGAAATGTGCGTTAATGAGTCATCACCAGGATTATCAGTGCAAATACATTCGAACATCTTCAGGTGGAACTTTGAGGGACCAGCAAAAAAATTCGAATTATGGAAACAAGCATTTGTCTTGGGGAAAGAAAAAAGAATTACAGGAAATTGTAATTGGTTATATTCTAGATATCTATGCATTAAATTGCTTCTTCGATGCGTTGACAGGATGCTGAACTTCGAGGCAAGGGTTTATTCGCCCAATTCACTTCCCTTTGAAATACATCAAATTACATTTTATTGCTTTTCTCCTTCCTCGATCAATACAATAATAGCAAAAACGTCCCCAGTAAATAAGGATTATGCAGGTTTGAGAAAGAGCCTCGATTTGGAGAGGTTTTTAATGCACTGTTTCAATGCCTGAAAGAATCCCGACAGGGGTTTAAAGAAATTCTACACAAGGAAGATCGAGCTATTGAAGTTCAACTGTACCTGCGAACGAATCATCGTAACTTATCATAACGACGTTCAGGTTTTAAAAAAATGCAGTTGACAATTTTTGGATAAGGTTCCAGCAATCACAATTAAGTTCAAATGTAGACACCATCCTTTTTACAAAAGCAATACAGCAGAAGTAAGCATTACCCATAAAATCCGTGAACAATATTTTTTTAAACTAAACGAAATGCATGATTTAACCCTCACGAGAAAGACTAACTTTACTGTACCTGATGGACACTACACACAATTTTCGGACAATCTTTACTCTTTCTTGAATAATTCACACAGCAATAAAGATCAAAAACTCATTATCAACCCTAAGATAGTTCGAAGAACATCCATACGAAAAAAAAATTTTGGAATATAGTTCAATGTAAAAAATTAACAGTTAACATGGTAAGAAACATTTCATGCCATGAAAGGGCAAAACATGAAATTACCTGGTATTTTAGAATGTCGACATTGAAGTAGTAAGAATTGGGAAAGCTCTCCGCCTGCTTTTTCAGATGGTCAATCAAGGCAGTCATTTTGAATTCATACACCGGACTCGTCGGGGTGCTTTGATTTGGCTCCCTATAAAATCAAAATCCAAAATTCACTCAGCTCGCTCATAAAATGAAATAATAAAAATTAAAGCCTTTCTTACAAAGCCAGCAATTGTTTGTTGGCGAGAATACTGTTCAATTTCGTCGTGTTCTTAATGGAAAACACTAGCGGTGGCGGCGACGGGTTGTTAGTCAACGCGTGGACTATGCCCGCTGGGAAGGACATCACCAAATCCCCGATCTGCTTCACCAGACACCTGAGAAATAAAAGTGTGGAATCAGAGAACCGTTCATCACTTGTGTACAGCAGCAAAAAAAGCCTCATCTCAGTATATTTTCTACGAACTACGGGTAGATCGGAAGCGTTGTCCATTGAATGGACGGAGATGGACGCGATTTCTCAAGATAAATATTGTACAATAATTTACAATTCACTGTTTCAAGTACTCTTTTTCAGGTAGAGGAAATCGAGCTGAAAGTCCGCCCATCGCTTTTGTGGAAACGAGGAAAACCTTCCTAACTTTCATGCTTCGTAAATCTGAAGACAGAGAAAATTAGGTGTCAAAAATAACATGTACAGTACAGTAAAGTGATTTAAAATCTAGAAAAAACGTCCAATCTGACACATATACGCATATCTTGTATACTTCATCGTAATTTACAATTTAAAATCCTCTGATCCTGCTTCGTGCAACAGCGAAAATAATTTCTTTGTTTTTATGAACAGATTGTTTATTAACATTGGAGCTCATCCGGAGTCGGGGCTACAATTGAACAAAACCACAACGGAGACTTATCTGAACATCTTTCGCTGATACAACGGGGTTTGGAAAATTCTGAATCAAAAGTTGAGATTAAAAGAACTCAATTAAAAGGCAAATCCAAAATTTGGAACAGCTTCCCCTCGTATACGGGAAAAAGGGGTTCCACACAAATACTGCACACAGATTCAGTTAAGGTCAAATAATTTTCTTAAGATTTTTCATGCACTGAAGGTCCTACAATACTGTGGGGCCTCGAGCAACGCAGCTAATCTGTTCCAGGGATTGGTTTGTTGCCCAAAGCGTTCTTAGTGCAAGGCACACATTTTCATAGTATCCTTTGAAAATTAATTTAATTAGTCCCAGATTAAAAAATTATTCAAGGGAAACTGAAGAGGAGCATTAAAATTTCAAAAACAGAACAGGAATACAAAGAAAACCCTAATTACTACAGTAATAAGCTTTAACTGTACAAGAAATTATTAAAAACATGCGAAATCAGAAGAAACAAGGAAATTCAAATTCCCTCAGGTTTTAAATTTCCCTTTGAATTCAATTCTCTTTCGGATTTTCTTTTATATTTTCGAAATATATCGTCATAAAATTGTAAAATTTTATCGATTTTCAGAATTTTAGAGAAATCATTTGTATAGGAATTCTTCTCGTTTCTCTACTTGACTTGAGGTTTGTTCCTCAAGCCAAGTTCGTTGCTGAAGGCAAAACGGCGTCCAAACCCGGGTTCGTTACGGAGACGTTCTTGCTTAAGGCGTTCGTTGATCAAAAACCCACTGAGCTTACATAACAACACCGTACAATACTGTACGGTGCATCAGGTACAGCAAAATACCATTTCAGGTCAGGTAAAGTAAATTTCAGATGACTGTCCGCTTTCAACCGATTAAAATTTATTTCTGTTCTATCCTCATCCAAGTTCATAGCGGACAAAATAATTAGGTCCCCAGTTTCACCATAGACGCAAAAATCCCTGAACATGCTACTGCTCCATTCGATAAACAAAAAACGCGGTGATAATTTTCTGGATTCCAACATTTGAGAGAAATTTGGGCGTAGAAAATTTGTTCAAAGCCGTATCAAAAAAAAAAAAAAAGTTTCTTCGAATTACGGGATATTGAAACAAGTCTAACAATTCTTACCTGGACTCGTCCGCGCCGCGGAAATACGCGTGGACCATTTCCTGGAAGGCGACGGCTATGGGTATCGTGTCGAACATGCCGATCGTCAGCGGCGAGGGCCCACGAGACGATGACGTCAACAGTGTCGGCGTCGGACCACCCGAGCTCGTTCCCACATACTTGAAATCAGCCGCTGCGAACGACGCAAGACTACCCAGACTATCAGCTCTCGACAGAGAACTCGAGCTGTTCGTTATTCGACTTCTCAGCATCGTTGCCTAGGAAAAATGAAATCAATACCCTTTCAAAGTTTCTCATCATCAGCTTATGATAATTTCGTACGAAACTTCAAAAATCGAATTCATTGTACTGTACTGTAAAATCTCGTTACAACGAAGCGTATGGAATCTTCAAAAAATACTTCCTTATAAATGAAAATTCGTTGAAACGATATTAAAATGGCATTGTGGCTATTGGTCAAGAAAAAAAACGTTAGGCATTGATTCATTATGATGAGATTCGTTGCAACGAGATTCTACTGGAACTCCGATTTTCGAGGATGCCAATCAGCCCAACTCGGGCTAATCGACACTTGAATTGCACAACTCGGATAATCAAATATCAGTGATGATCGGGCGTTGAGAATCAGAATTGATTATAAGAAACTTCAATAATTTAAATACGATAAAAAATTCTTGAGACTTGACGGGTCATGATTTTACAGAAAGGTTAATGAAGTAAAAGAAAAATTTGGTGATTAAAAAGTGTCCAGAAGATGAAGGCTACTTCGTTTCCTCTCAACGAGTCTCAACACAAAAGGGGATGCCATAATTATTCAAACTCCTTATTTAATGCTCAAAAACAAAAGAAAGATGAAAAAAACTCACGGTAAGGTCCGTTTTGCGAGGGGGTCGGGGTATCGCAATTGATGACTGACCATCACTATTGGCAGCACCTTGTTTCGGGGGTATCAACGGCGGAGCATCACCCCATTGCTTGAATAAATCTACGAAGCCTGATGGAAAAATCGAGTCAATGATGCACGTTCAGAAAAGTTTCGAAACAGGAGTTATCGACACAAAGTCATTCAACGACACTGATAAAAATGACGCCTCATAAATTCAGTATCGTACAAATGAGAGGAGATGACGTCACGCACAAATTTTAGGCATGACGACAGATTGCTATAAAATCGCAAGCGCTGCGACATCAGTCACGTGACCTTCCTATCGAAAGCCTTCGTGAAGATGCTATTTAGTTCGTATTCGAACAAACCTGAGGACGAAGAAGTAATCGAAGTTGGCGACGTCGGCGCGATCTGCGACTTTCTCGTGGTCAAGTCTGTCGGTGTTCCCGAAGACTCCTTCGCTTCACTCGACGATCCCGTTTCATTATTTGTCTTATTCGACCTGATCGATGATACGGATGAATCATTGAAATCAATACTTGAATCGTCGACCATTTTTGGCAATCGATCTTACTCAGGATTTAATGAGATGGTCAAGGGGGAATTTGGAAGGCGGCGAGGGTTGAGGTCCATCCGAACCGTCGACGATCCTCCAATGCTTTGCACAGGCTGGACACAAATGTAAAAAAGGAGCGAAAATTAAATTTTTGTCTTCAGCCTTGGGAAAATACCATGAAACGGAATAAAATCGTTGCATCAAGGTCGTCAGTTGCAATTTTCCAGTATCGAAAGACCCGCACAACGAAAAATTCGCCTAACACATTTTTAATGGAGGGAAAAGCGACTTGCGTTACGTAACGGAATGTTTTGACCCAAAAATGCTCGAATTTCAACAAGGTTTTGGCTAAAACCGGAAGTTTTTCAAAATTTGAAAAAAGAAGGGCACACTTTCATCTCTTCTTGCCATAAAAATTTGTGAAATTCAGGAAGGTCAGAGCACTCATTTATCAGGATTACTTGAAATCCATATAAATTTTGATTTCACAATTTCATCCAAAAATAACCAAGAAAAATTTAGTTCCCTTGGTTTCCTGTGGCTTTTCGGGGAGTGTCTGGAACGAATAGAATCATTTACGATGCAAACTCAGGGGAAATTGCGCTTCGCATTACGGAAATTCCGCTCAACGAAACATACCTAGGAACGGATCAGTTTCATTATACAGGGACCCACTGTCGTGCCACAGAAGATGAACCCTCGAATAATAAATTAATTCAATACGTAGCAACTAATTAAAATAAACATATGGTCTCTAGATGAATACCATTTCAAGGATTGGGATTATCAAGGCGCTGGCAATTTCGTCAGCAGAACGTCGTTCGAAAAAAAGAGTCGAATCAAAAAATTAAAATAACTTTGCTTTAAAATAAAGATTTGAATGTTCTTTGGAAAACTAACCGAAGCTCGGGCAACTCCACCACCCAAAGTGATTCCTTCCATCACTGCCCTCAGCTCGTCAACAGACGCTGAGGAATAAGGAACACCGGGTCCCAACGGCTTAATTTCCACCATGGGTACGACTCTTCTGTCATCATCTGAAAATTCATTTGAAAAATCAAATAAAACCTAAACATTCGTTTAAACCATCAGATGAAGCCTTTTTTTTTAGCAGCAGCATCGAAAACTGAATTGTAATTGATAAAAAAAATTTCAAGAGAAATCCTGCATTTTCTAAGGACATCTCAAAACTCTTTTCATTGAAAAATCTAATTTAAAATAAGTATCTCAACATTTACGTGAATCGGCACGGATCTGCAGATCGACTCAAACACAAACCTGAATCAGAGCCTGAGCCAGAACCTGACGAGGAAGAGAAACTAGATCGTCGATGGTCCAACGCAGACATTCTGAAATCCGCCGGAGGCACGGAATAGCCCTCGTTGTCCACTTCCGGATTCTCCGGAATCGTGGGGGTAATCCTTTCTGGATTGCTCTGCACATTCTCAACAATTCTTGACCTCGATTTATCCTCACTGAAAAATAAAACCGCGGATATTCGATAGACGCAATGACAACCCCAAGGCATCGGATCACCTCGAACAAATTTCAGCCACAAAGCAAAAAGTTTTCGTTCAATACAGATGGTCGATGTTAAAAGAAAGACTCGAACAAAGAAAATTTCGCATTCTGAAATTTTCAAGATGAAAAGTGGCTCACTTAACGGAACTGTTTCACTTAACAAAATTTTACGTCAAAAACCACTAAAATTGCATCGTATTTTGAATGTCAAGTAATGTCCGAAAATTTTTGAAAATTGGAAGGAAATGGGAAAATAATCAGTTATTTTTGCTTCTGCTTGTTCTAAAAATTTATGAAATTCAGGAGCTCGAACTAGCCAAAAATCCTTCAATTTCATACATATCAATTTTAATTCACTACCTATACTGAGAAGCACATTAATTGTACGGTTTTATTATTTATTAAATCTTTATGAGATTCTGGAACGAATTGTATAATTTACGATTCAATTTAAAAGGAGAATTCGTCTCGTATTATGAAAATTCTGCATAACGAAATGAATCCAGAAAACGAATAACTGCAGTTGCGTTATGCGGACACTCACTAATTTGAAATTTCAGTTTAGAAGGGGCAGTTGAAATTGAATTCAAGAACCTGTACGATTATTTTCGAGGGGAAAATGTCTTGCAGCAAAATACTATAAAATACACCAACAGCTCCTTTTTCCTTCACATTTTTTACACACGAAACAGTCATTTGAAATACTGCAATTTGATTATTCGCAACATTGTCCTCACCTCGGCAATTTTTCTTCTTTCGGAATTTCGAGTTCCACTTCTTTTTTCTTCTCCTTTTCCTTCTTTTTCCGCCGACTTTTGAGGAACCCTACAAACAGCAACACAAAGACACATCAGAAAAAGATCTCAAAAAAGGCAGCAAAGCAGAATCGCGGAGACGAAGGTACTTGTGCATCAGGAGAAAGGAAACATTCAAATCAAACCACACCCCAAGTTTCGCAGAACGTCAGCATAAGCCGGAGTCAAGGTAAAGCAATCTCGAAGAAACCTGCTATAATTTGAGTACCCAATAAGTACTAAAAAAAAAAGAAGACACGATTCAATCCTCTACTACTTATGACAGATGATCATTAAGTTATTGCCCCCAATTTCCTCCATCTCCCACACTTTTGAACAACCACAGCCCATGTCATGAACATTCTACGCGACGCTCGTATTAAAAGACGATCAGTCAGAAAGTCGAGCCACAGACGTTCAGAAACCTCAACCATATGCATTCAACATGAGAAAAGGAGTTCCGGGTACGTTCATTCTCCATGCATTCAAAACACACACTGAATCCCACTCGGATCACAGAAATTGTCAATGCACTTGTTTGCCGAGGACACAAATTTAATTCAATTCGAGAACAGATGACGTTATTTTTGGCAGTTTTCAGCTCGTGGTAGAGAGACATAAAAAAATGCACCTGTGACAATTATACGCCGATTCCATTCAGATAAATCATTTTTTCTATATTCAAATTTTCAAGTCGTTGAAATTAGAAAAATACAAATAGTCTCTCGAAAACGATTTCTCCGCATAACGGATTTTTTTGGTTCCATAAGCGGCATAAAGGGTCTCTATCCATATTATGGAGTTTCTATTCAAAGAAATTCTCCCATCAACCACTTTTTCTCTGGTTCCCTGAATTTTGTTGCATAGAGTCCACCAGTACATCTTTCCATGGCGCATTTAAAGCTCTCCCAATAATCTTTCAAAAATGCTCCGAACCACCACCGTTTTCACTGGAATTTTATTAGAAGGTTAAAATTTGATCATAAAACAATCACACGTCAAACCAACTGATGAACTACCCTCTGAAATGAAAACTATATTTACATAAGCACCACGTGCCCCTTTTTTTTTCGAAATTGCATTTGCACCGTTTTTTTTTTAGATAAAAAAAAGGTGGGTGCACATCAGCACGGATAAAACTTTCAAAAAAATCATAAGTCAAGATGCGGTTCACACTCGACTCACGGAAAATTTACGACAGGAACTTCTTTTAAAAGTAATTCAATTTTAATTGAATTTATGTTGAATTCACGCTCAAATTTGAATTCTGATACCTCTCATTTTTTGAAATATTGTTGTTCAGTCACAAAAATGGAGCGCTTGGTAAACGCATGCCCGACGGAGAAACCCGGAAGCCACATTTTAATGTACATTACCAAAAACAGTTTTTGAAATGCAAAAAATCTTTTCAGCCACATTCGCTTTCGAAGAAGTGAAAATAAACATACGTATAACGGTAGATTTCTAATGTTTCGATGCTGAAGTCAAGCGTGCCAGACTCAAAACAAACCACGATAACGAAAAATTCCGAAAAAATCCCTAACAAGAAACATCAAGTCACGTAACATCTCTCTCTCTAAAAAAAAAATTCACGCTAAGTCTCTTGTGCAGACACAGAAACGAAACGTGCTGGAAATAATATGCCCAATATTCTCGCGATGAAAAAAATTAATAATGTAACCGAATCAGAAACAATGTCAGGGGGATGAAAGAACAACAGAAATATGATCGAGGAACCTGGAATAGCCGGCGGACGAAGCTTTTTCTTCTTCCATCGCGATTTACCTTCGTGAGCACGAGACCACGTTTGTTATCAGCATGCAAACCAGTGCCCAACACCACGACGAACACGAGAAGAGAAAAATACGGGAAAGACACAACCATTTTAACGATATCACCCAACCGGAAGTTAGAATCATTCACAGCGATAGCGCACAAAAAACTCGGTGCGAAACAAGCGATCAACTCCATAGCTGAACACAAAATATACTTGCAAATAATTTCGTATTGCTTCAAGGATTTTGACGCCAAAAAAATCAACTGGACTTCAAAAATAAAAAGGTTGTAGTGAAAACTCTGTTCTTTAAAAAAATATACATAAATACCACCACTAGACGCGAAAAACCCGTTTTACAAACCAAGATAAATTTTCATCGTTTCACGTTTCATGGATTGAGAATCCTCCAACGGCAAAAAGATCACGAATACATCAGCTAGGGATACTTCGAAACTACAGGGTTTGTAAAAAAAAAATATCCAGCATCAGCATCACAAGATGATTGGGCAAGTATTTTATAGCAATGAATTTTATTTACGTCTTGATCTTCACAATTCCAGGTAAAATAAAAACCATTCTTACTCATTCACCTCGTCACACCATCTTTTCAAAATCATGTTTTCCCCTGTGTAACAAAAGAAATTTTGGAATAGCTTCTAGACCAGATAGGAAATACCGTCTTAAATGTGTAACAGGATATTTATGTGAAATATACACGCCTCGTTCGCATCGAAAGCACGTCAAATTGGTAGATCAAAAAGCAACAACGTAAAAAACGTATAAACACAAAATGATCGAAAAGAATTTCGAGATGAACGCTGGTATCCGGAAAAAAGTCTTTGAATAGAATTCGACACAAAATTTCAGAAACGTTAATAGACCGATTTTTCAAAAAGAGTTTGAAGAAACCGAGCCAGAAAATTCAATTGCCGAGTCCAACGACATTCAAAATAAGTTTCATACCCTGTGATTATCTGATACCAAGTATGAGGTTATGTCTAAATTAAACATTTATTCAAAAACGAATCTTCGGACAAATTACAATGACGCAGCGGCGACTCGATTACTAAAACATGCAGTATAAAAATATTCATAGCTACGATTTTCGCCAACAATCAGATGAAGCATCTAAATTAAATTTGTTTTCGAATCAAGAAGAGTGATTAACAGACATACAAAAAGTTTGATACACAATCACAAAATGTGCGCGACTCTCAGTAGTACCATTTCGCGAACTACACTTCCTAGAATTTCTTGATTCTACCCATTTCAATGCAACATTCTTTCGATACATTACGAGCAAAAATTTTCAATTTGTAACAAATTCTCAGATAAGCTTCCCCGATTCCTCTGAACTTCGCGAAAAGCAATTCAAGCGAATCAATTACGAAAAACTTTCACAAAGCATGACCAAAATTTAAAAAATGCTATCGACTCTTTTGCAAGAATGAAGCACCATTTGCACAAGCAAAAAAAGCAGTCTGTAAAACACGAAAAGCAGAACATGCTATCCGAATGAGGTAATAAAAAAATTCCAAATTTCAAATTAAGGCTTTCTGAATTAGTTCTTTTTAGGAACCATCCAACAAAACTACAACATCCAAACATGCGAACAACGTAAAGGAGAAAAAAGTCAGGGGCAATCCGAGACGACGGTCATTTCCTTCGGTCGGATAAAAACCACCGGGGAGAGAAAAAAAAAAGAAGTGAATGTCCAGCCGAACATTGGGAAAAGATCGAACCAACGAAGTATACGAGCGAAGACGGGGAAGAAAGACCAAACGAAAAAATTTGAAAAAAAAAAAATAACTGACGGACGATACAAGTAAGTGAAGTGAAAACACGAAACGAAAATTGTCATTTACATTTGGATCCTCGAAAGGTGCCTCGTAACATGGACTCATCGTGAGTGTTCGCAGACGACGCTTCCCGCGAATTCACCCTGGCATGGTCAACTGATAACTTAGAGCCCCCTTGAACCGGGAAAAACACACAACAGCAACAAACAACAACGACTGTATAAAAATGCGCAAATGAACTTCTCTTACTTCCGACAGACCAGACAAAGAAGAACCAGAAAAGAAAAAAAGAAATACATTGCAGAACATGGTACAGTGAAAAAGCAATGACAAGTTATGCAACAAATGAGGTTAGGTTAAAAACGCTGAGCACAACTCGAAGCTCCCGGATCATTGGACAATACAATACAGGCCATTCTTCTAGAATAAAAAATTTATACGCCTCATAATCACGCGAATATAAGACGCCATCAATTCTAACATGAATCTCCATTTTTTCTGCCACTCCAAAAGGAAAGACAGGTGGACTCCCTCTATCACGATTTTTGTTGGTCCATAGAGTTCTCTACTCATGTTACAAAAGCTTTCTACAACTAATTTCGTTGTCGAGAGTCTACCTGTACATTCCATAAGACAGAACAAAAAAGCATCAACTTTACAACAATAAAATCTTCAAAAATAATCGCCTTGGAATGAAACGTGGCAAAAAAGGCTGATTTTTTACTTCGTTTCATGGAGAAATTAACTTCACAAACATCAAGACCATCATCTGATTCCGAATAAAATCCACTCAAAGGGTAGTTATCAAAGTTTCTTGAAAATTTCTTCAAACATATCCTCAGACATCCAATAACTTGTAATAGTGTATGCACAACACCAAAAAATAAGATTTTTTTCGAGAATCCAAGAATTCATTGGTTTTATTTTGGCGTTGAAATCGAGAAAATGGGCGTTTCATATTCGCGTAAATCATCAGTATTATCTATCATAGCATACTAAAAAACATTTAGAACCAAACTAACGCAGAAATTGGCCAGTACTGATAACTTGCTTATGTAACACGTATTTGCCAGCAGTGTTTCACAATAAAATGAAATAAAACCACACCTTCCTCCCCTTTCTGGTTTAAAACTCAGCTCAGCAGGAAGCTTTAAAAAAAAAAAAGGCACGTAGAAATTGTACGTTCTCGGGTCCACGTGTAGGCACAAGAAGTTGAATTGATTAGATTTTCTCACCACCACTTTAAACGTACAGTTTCATAAATTTCTGTGATTATCAACAGAGCGAACTCCGTAGAAACGCATTCCGGCTTTTATCAGGACGACGAACCCGGGGAAAAATACGGGATACTGGAAATACCTTCTCCCACTTACTAATGAATAATACACCAGCTCCAAATTATTTGGGACAGAAACCACAGGACATCAATCCAACTACATAGAAATTTCGTGATTTTCCGGGATGCTCGTCAAAAGCGAGACGTAAACAAACTTACACACGTAATCAATTTTTTCTCAGGATCAAAGAAAAAATATCTAAAAGACGCGCTCTTCAAAAAACTTGAACTCCGAATTGAAGAAAAAATTGTTCAAAGATTATTTCAAATTTTCGAGCTTAACTTTCGCGGAGTTGGATGGAATTACAGTAGGTCACTGACTCGCTTCAAAAAGTGAACGAAATATTCAACTATTTTCAATTATGAAGAAATTAAAGTCACACCCGTTAGCGCTTTTCAACTGCTCTACAATACTTCTGCAAAAATCTTCAGCAAAAATTAGACTTCGATGATGAATTCAAAAAAGGATTAGAATAAAAATTGATTTTATTGACCTTGCCTCCAAGTTCAGCATCCTTTCAATTGATTTAGGAAGCAATTCAAGGCCGAGAGTATCAACAATTACGATTTCCTGTAAATATTTCTTCTTCACCAAAAAAATGTTTTATTCTCTACTTCAAAACCTTCCCAAACTCTAATTTTTCTGCTGGTCCCTTGAAGTTCAACGGTTCCTTGAAGTTCAACGGTCCCTTGAAGTTCGACTTGAAGAGGTTCAACTGTATTACAATCATCATAATTGATATTTTCACACGAAGAAACACTTCCAAATTTTCCGTCACAGTTTGACTAGCTAATCTACCGGTGCTAGTAAAAATACCTGCACCTTCATCGAGCAATTTTAATAAACATATCGCAGTTTCCCCTTCTCGCACCTCGCACGCAGAACCTTTTCGACTACGCCAGGAAGGTCACGTATAAAATACATTTAAAAAACAACAATAAATTTAAAACAGGAAGAAGAATAGAGTCGAAGAGGAGAGCGTGAAAAGGATAAATAGCGGGAAGGGGGAGAACAAAACAAAACGAATTCAAAACAAACGTGTCTGAGAGACTGGGCCAGCATACCGGTGCCATGATTGGACTCCGGACTCTGTTGAGGAGAGCTGCTCTGGCCATTGCCGCCGCTCGTGGAAGTGGTGGTGGCGGCAGTGGAAGTCGTCCACGCCGCCGCCGTCGAGGTCTTGTCGCTCGCGTTGACGGCGTTGAAGAGGTTGAGGAAGGACGCCGTCCGACGAGACGTCTTGGCGGCCAACTGTCCGCCTCGGGACGCCGAATCACTGCTCTCCTGGGCGCTCTTCTTCCGGCTATCGGTCAGCTTCCCTGGATTTGTGGGGCAATTGGTTTCGTCTTCAACGTACCTCGCTCGCAACAATTTCATTTCTCGACATAAAAATCCGAATATTGTCTTTAAACACAGCCATGAAAAGGGGTACTTTCGGGTCTCGACTCAATCCTTACACTCTCTAAGAATATGAACTCTCTACGAAGATTTTCTCGACATAACGATTTTTTTTTCGGTAGCATTGCGTACTCCTCACAATTTATATGGGTTCTCAACAACAAATTTGTTTTCTGGTTCCTTTAATTTCATTGTAGAGAGAGAGATAGAGTTCATTCAAAGGGCTTCTTGAAAGTGTTTGGCACTTACTCCAATACTTGGCCATCTTTTTCAAACACTTCGTTTCACAACCATCGTATTTTCGTCAGTAGCTTTAATGTTCTGTGCAACCTTCAAGAGGAAAAAAAATGCAGGGGAGACCGGAAATACGCCTCGTGTCACTTTGAAAACATTCAATTTTCGTCAATTTCACCTTTGCGGCTTGTATTTTTATAAAATCAATGCGACTGAAAGCAGTGAAATAAATTACACTTATCAGAAGTCATTCTTCGTGTACTAAATTGATCACAAATTCCATGATTTTATCCCGGGAAGAGATTCGCGGCAATTTCATCCTTGAAATTGAAAATCAAGTACATTGCTCTTTATGGAAATTTGAAAACGTCAGAGACACATTCAAAAGATTATTGAAACAACAAAATTAGTCAACAGTGAGCTGGATTCAACACTAGGGTTTGTTAATTCACGTTCACTCTGCTGAAAAATTATTTAACACTTTTCCTGCTTTAAAAAAAAACGGGGTCTACTGTATAGTATCCCCGTGAATTATGCCTTACTTACACGACAGCGTGAACTGTAGAGGAGAGGAAAATTCATTCGAAAACATCGGATTTCATTCCAACAGTCAGCATTACAGTAAATGTAATACGAAAAAGTTAGTGAGTCATTGAGAATACGATGACTAAAAAAGACGAAGAAACCAGGATTTCTTTCCTACACAAGATTTCGCGAATGGGCAAATCGTAAGTAACTGAAACGGCACTCCTTATTCACCAGTTCCAAATACAGTACTACTGGAAAATAAAATTACCGTATTATAGCGTGTACAGTAATTCTAAGTTCGGCAGTATAAAAGTAGAAAAATTCGCGTCTGGAAATTTCAACTGACCTACATGAGATCTGCAAATAAGGAGAAAACATTTGCTGATCTGCCATCACCCATCGGTACTTGAAATCACGCCACCAATATTCCGAACAGAATACCTTACATTCACAGGCTCGAAAATTGTGCGTTAGACATGAAGAGAACTACAAAAAATCTCTACAAATTAGAATTTTTCCATGCACGGTATGACAGTATTTCCACAGAGCTCTGAAGTTTCAAATTAGTTTCAATGGTTTTTTTCAACATTGAAGTTCATGATAAGCTACAGAAGTGTGTTCATGCAGCGCACTTTTCGAACTCCAGTTTTCACGCGGCAACCGTCTAGTCATACATTTTTTGTAAAACTGTAAATCCTCCGAAACGTGAGCGAATCAACGCCTCGGAAAAAAATAAACGTACGAGGTTTAGTACTTTCCAACTCCTACGCCTCAGAACACACGACGCATTGCAAGTTACACTTCGGAAGACACTATCCCACCCAAGAAAAAAAAAATCAAAAGCAACACCATGAAAACGTAAAAACAAACGGAATAATACCCCTACCACGCAATAATTTTCGAAAATTAAAATTAATGAATAATCGATAGCTCATTAAAACTTGTGAAAACGATTTCAAAACAATGCCCTTACACCAAAAGTGACTCCGAAACGTTTATCATATCGTTTCAGTGAAGCTGAGAGGAAGTTAACCGAGATTCCTGACACAAGAAGTACTTCATACGTCTCGAAGATACCGTAATTCAAAAGCCTTTGACGAACAGAGAGTACAGTATCGCATATTATGTTTGAGCTTTACATAAATTCGTTCCTTTCTGCCATAACTCACTTTTCTTCGAGTCTGTGTTCATACTAACTATCAAATAGGGGCTACTTGATCAAGTTTCTGTAAGGTTCGATTCTATTAAGGTCGTGCCAGGTGAGGTCAAGTTGCATAAGACTCGCGCGAATTCCTAGCATCGGTTTTATTCAGTCAGCTTCGAGATGACGACGAAACCAGCACGATGCCTCGAAAAAAAAAACAGGACGATATCCCGTTTCATCATCATTTATCGACTTTTTACGAACGTGTTTCGCAAGCTTACATAATCATCCATCGTTCTTAAGGTTAAACAGTCAAGTCTCTCAATTATAAACAAAGCTCTTCCAATATTCACATGAAACAAAACACTCAAGAATTCAATTACAGTCGAAACTCTCCAAGTCGAACTGAGGGACCAGAAAAAACATCGGGTTAAGGAAACAAGAATTTTTGGTCGTGGAAAAAATAAGAATAACAGGAAATTGAAGTTGTTGATATTCTGAGCCTGAAATTTCTTCTTCCATGAGTTGACACGATGCTGGACTTGGAGGCAAGGGCTCAATTTGAAAAATTAGTCTCTCACTTCCTTTCAAAACGCATCAAGTTAAATTCATACTGCTTTTCTTTTTCCTTTGTCAACAAAATAATAGCCAAAAAGGCGTTCAGAAAATTCGACTTACGGAGGTTTTAGGGGGAAGCCTTTCAGTTCGGGAGGTTTCCAATGAATCGGTTCCAAGGGAATTCAAACAGGGACTTGAAAATATTCGACATTTGGAGGTTCGAGTTATCGAGATTCAACTGTTCATTGTTGAAACCAAGTTCCCCGCAACTAGTAACGATGCTTTCTTGAAAACTGAACCAATTTCAGAATAAACGCAATAACTCCGACAGATCTCACTTCACTCGAATCCCAGCACTGTGAACAGTAATCGAAGTTCACGAGGGACTAGAAATGCGACAGAAAAGTCAACTGTTGAAAAGTTAGCGATGACCCAAGACTATTCGCTGGAAAGTCGGCGAACAACTTCTAGATCGACAGGTGGGAGCTTCGTCTTCCATCACACGGTCAGTACAGTGCATGTTTCTCAAAAGACAATTTGAGTGAGAGGAAGGGAAAAAAGTCAAGAACGACGGGATTCACACGGAACAAAAAATTGTAAGACACGATCCCGTTTTCTCTCGTTTCTACGCCCCTACTAAAAGCCTTCGGAGTCCCGCAACTTCAAGCGCAAAGCCAACTACCACGTTGCTTCTAGCAAAACAAATACAGTATATAGTTTTTGCGCCAAGCCAAACACTACAGCTTCGCAAAATTACCGAAACTTCGCGTCATGCGAGGAACTGTATTATTCATCAGCTCACCATCTTTCTTCGAGGGCTTTGGTGGAGTTTGCTCTGCTGAAGACGAATCGACACTGGCCAAGGGGGCCGAGAGACTAGAAAGCAAATCCCCGCTCGGGCCTCCGACACTATTGCTTCCAATAGATGCTGTTTCCGGGGCCCAAGAAACATCTACGAGGGGTTCATTCGATCTCTGGGGATTCACTTCTTCGACTGTCACAGCGGCTGAAAATGAAAAGAGATATTTTAAACACGTATTCGATTCTTGAAAGAAATACTGTAATACACATTTGCGTATCAGAGGTGAACTCTCCCTGCGATGAAATTCAAGGGACCAGAAAATAGATCGTTACAGTTTACAGAGAGAATTCCGCTGTAGAGAACTACCATTATATGCGGAAAGAACCTATTACAGTATATGGTTACAAAAAATTCGTAATACAGAGAAAATGGTTAGAGAACCCACCTTCAAGAGAATGTTTAGAGAAACCTGGTTATTACATTGATTAGATTCGTTCAACTTAAACTGACAATCCGCGGGCTACTCCAGAAATGATGATCAATCTGATCACGGCGATTCTCTCAAATGAGTGAGTAATCGATTAAAAGATCAAGGTTACAACACAGAGAAATAGCATACTGTATTCATAATTTTTAAAATTATGAAGTTCTTACGTGGGATTTCTGGACCAGTTTCCTTCTGCTGTACGAACTGTTCCAGCAATCTTTCCACGGTCAGCTCTTCACACTGCTGTCGAAAATCAGCGTGTACCTAAATAAAACAATGAACAAAAATGTAACTTGTCTGTACACAACATAACTTTTCCTAGACCAAAAAAGACGTACCTGACCAATAAGGCTGTGATTGTTTTCTACAATATCCGAATACGAGGTGATGAATTCTCGCATGAGCTTCAAATGATTCGACTCCAAATCTTGGAATTGCTGTAAACATTTGAGCAACAAATTTTCATTAGAAGACAATAATGAACTTTCATCATTGTCCCGCACGAATTGGCTCTAAAATATCGGGATGCAATTCTACAATAATTCAATCACATCTATTAGATATCACCTTGGATATGCATTTGAAGTAAAGGCCACTTTGCTCCTGCACAAAATAACTATTCGTTCAAGAAAAAAGTGTAAAATTCGATTCAAGGAATCCTGAAGACCGTTCTACGGGAGATGAATCCTTCTATAATTGCTGTTAGATATGTTCGAGGAAATGAAGCTCGTAAATGAAACATGGGTAGATTGAACATATTTTCAAGATGTTTTAAAAATTTGATAATTGCGTTTTAAATGCACACGCAGCACTGTTCTGTTTCAAGACGAAAGCAATGGCAGAAACGCGTGCGACGGCGTTTCACGATACAGTATATCCATGAGAACATGACGTAATGTGTAGATTTCACTCTGAAGACGTGATAGCAACACTCACCAGACACGAATTGGTCATTTTCTTTTCAAAATCTGCTCTGACACCGTTGTATTTTTGCACTAACGCGCGGTAGTCATCCAGCGCTTTTTTTGACTTCGCTTCTGCACGTTCCACCTCTTTCGATGATGCCCCGTTTTCATTTTTCAGCTTTTCAACTTCCGCGAACTTCTGTTGGTAGTTTAGCACAGCTTTTTGAAGATTAGCGTTGGTAACCTGGATAAGCTGAACAACGTCCTGAGTTCCTGACTGCTCATCTTTGACCTGCACGGAGTAAGGCGGAATTGAATGTACGGTATTTTTGAAATGTCTCCCGTTTTCTTCTCGAATTCAAATAGAGTGTCTTCCGATCCAAACAACAGTGAAAAACGCTCTGCTAGGTTCATATTGGTCACCTGTTTGTGCTTCTTGTGAAGTTCTTCGCTGTATTTGGCCACTTCCTTGATGAGTTCATGAAGCTTTTGAACAGCTTGAGAGTGAAGGCTGGCAAATTTTTCGATCGTTAATTTCAATGCTTGCCAAATCGGAGCGAAAGATCCATGGTTACAGCCACTATTAGATTTGTAAACGAGTTTTCCAAGCTGGGATGAACTCGCCTCCTCTATCTTCGATCTACGGGAGAGAAAAAAGTCCGCTTCACATACAAATTCCACCACGGAGGATTCCATAGTACTTCCAATGGTCCAGGTTATATAGTATTAGAGAATAGACAACTTCGAAGAAGAGTCCAGAAAGACAGCCGAGGAAAGCTATTCCGAATTAATAAAAAGGCTGAGCAATCCGTGGAACTTCACGAACCTTAACCCAAGCATCAAGTATGCATCATTACTCCGACACCACAATAAGAAAAACTCGATCGCTCGAAGCACAAAATATCAGTCAATGATTACCTTTCTCTGAAAAATTCGAGGAGCTCTTTCGTCGAAGTCAAGCTGCTCTTCTGATTTTGATAAAGGACATCAAATCCAGCGTTCTTCTCTCCCTGAAAATGCAATAGGAATTAGAAGGAAGAACAGGTGGGAGAAACGCAATAACCGCACCCAGAAGTGATTGCAGAAATCCACCGTCATTTCGAATCGGGAGAAACTTCAAATCTTACACCAAAGATTTGGAAGCCGCGAACATGATTGCAAGTTCACCTTGCGAACAAACGCATTAATATCGCGCAGAAATGTCTCCCGAACATGATTTGCACCTTGAAAGAATCAAAAGCTACCAATTTTACAAGGTGAAAAGTTTAGGCGCAAATATAGACGGAAATGACAACATAGGTACACCATCTTGGAACGAGCACATCCGAAAAAGATGCTTTTTCTCCTCCAACGTATAGTAATAACCGATTGAAACCCTTTTCGAAAATCCCGTGAGATAGCGTCCGCCGCTTTTCTCGAAAGAAACCCACTGTCGCGGAGCCAACAGGTTACGAGTGATCAGGAAAACCTCGGTCAAACAAAACCATAGGGTTCCCTCAGATACTCGTAGATCACAAGAAAACAAACATCGTCATGAATTATCATCAGACTACGGTGGGGACGCATATGACAAAAAATTAGAGAACCTGTTCCACATTTTCAACCGCGCGGTGATGGCGTTTCCAGCAGTCAACACCACCACAAGGTCGTGGCGCATCATAATTCAGCAGGTCATGATTAATGTCAGTGTATCAGACTTCAAAACGCACAGTTCATTTCATCCAAAGGGAGGCATGGGGACACTTGTCGGCTCCATTAGCAATACTGTACTTGAAGTCAAACATCATGAGCCATTCAGTAAAGCACTACAGTACATATTAAAGACAGAACTCGGCACCGCAAAAAGCCGATAAGCCATAGGCAACTCACAGTTCGTTCACAACGGACATTCCGAATCTGACAGAAAATTGAATCATCTCCAATGACAAGGATTTGTTTCATCATTGCCTACCCATAGGTGGGGATCTAGCCGAATGAGTAGCCCACGGCAATTAGGGCACCGAAACACTACACTATAATGTGGATAAATTCAACTTCGACTCCGCGTATTCAATTATTCATGTACGTTCCGAATTTTTAAACGCTGCCAGCATAGCACAATCGAGAATATTACAGTGGTCAAACTGGATAATTATTTTTGCTCACAACAGTCTTGAAACCAACCTTAACCTACCCAGATAATGATTCAGGCATGGAATTGCCAGCACTAATCCCTTCTCCCAGCAGGACCCTGCCCTCATACCCGTTATTTTGAACTTTCATCCATTGTTTTTCGGGGACAATAAAATATTTATTTTCCGATATTTTTTCGATGACATGGCATCTTGGAAAAATTTGCAGAAAAAGTAGAAACATATCAAACCTGTATAAACCTAACCAAAATTAAAAAGAACTAACCTAACCTAAATTAACTTTCTAATAGAATTAGTGAATCTTGTAGACTGCTGTGAATGTGAACAACTACCCTGAATCAACCTAACCTAACCTAACCTAATCTAACATCTAATTGAACATCCAACCAAACACCTAACATAAATTAACAATCTTTTAAAAAAAATCTTTTAAAAAAATCATTGACATATGGTTTCCTCATTTTAACATGCTTGATCCAGACAGTGGATGTCTCCAGAAAGCGAAGAATGAAAGGTCGCCGAGTGCTTTGAGAGCGCATGTGGGTAGAACTGGATTTCACTGGGTACTCGCGCATATTCCCCGAGAGGATTATGTTTAAAAAATGACAGTCTTTTGAAATATTTGGCACTTTCTTGGCTACCTTTCTGATACGACATCAAATGCAACAGAGAGTCCACATCTTAAATAAAATTCTAACTCATCTGCAGCAACCATTATATAAGGCGCAATAATAAATGCTCACACAATAAGTAAGCTAAGTATTTGTGCGCTTGGTAGTACAGCATGGTGGACGGACTTCTCGCCGGACATGCATCGGCATTCAGCAGCAGTGGCCCGTCTTCGGCATCAGACTGGAAATACATGAAGTATAGTCATGTTACAATCTAAGATGGTTCGTGAACTTTAAGAAAATAAAAATGTGTATCCCATCAATAATGCTATCCCACACGGCATGATGCAGTGCTCACATACCGTGGTGAATTCCAGAATATTAAATTCTGGCATTTTGATTTTTTTCGTACTGTATCAACCGTCCTATAAGTCCCTAACCAGCAGAAGCTTGAGCATATAATATTTTGTCTGTATTGAAGCTTATTGATTTTTTATTTTTCCATTTTGTTCCAGGATTACAATTACTACAGTACTGTACATTGTACTGGGAATAAGAATTTCCTTGCATATTTTGAGTAAGATGTATTTAAAACTAAAGATTTAGATGAAAGTGACTCAGTTAATCTGACACAGATTTTGCTGAAAGGCTGTAATTTTATCAGGAAACAGTATTTCGTAGAAATTTTTTTGATTTTGCACAAAATACACATGAGGGACATAATGTGGAACATACAATTCTCTTTGTAAGGTTGAGGATTTCTACAATACTGGGATAGTTGGAAAACCTTGATCCCTTCCAGTAGGTGTACCAATAATTGTTGGTGCTTTAGACAGCAAGTTGTTCAGAGCCCCTCATCAGCTGCTGAGTGTGGATTGCGTTGTCCGTGAGCGAGCGAGCGAAGTTAGGCGGAAAGCAATTCTTCCTTTGGGTCTGCGAAATACTTGGCCTGATGGTTTGTGTATTTTAATGAAGTTTCGCTTTCCGGCCATTGAAAATGAACTTAATGTCTTCAAGTGGACACCTACATTGAGTCAAGCATTGATTGAGTGAATATCATCGAAGTGCACTTGGAATAAATGTCTGATTGCAGAAAGGCTATACGTTCATAACGCTAATTGGATAGTGAACAATTTTTGCTCAGAGCATGTTCGTTGCTTTCCGATTCTTGAACTGTATCTTTGGCAAATAACTCAAAACCTGACCTGATGTATCGTCATTGATCCTAAATTCTTCTCCATTCGTAGGGGACGCGAAGTCCTATCGGGTCTACCCCGATCTTTCGAATATTGTGTTCGGAAGTTCCTCGTGCTTGTTGATCGGTTCGGCATCCGCAACTACATCTCATTGAAGTGGACGTCTGTTCGCTTCTCCAAAAGTCGGAAGCCAATCCTGGTCATGGCTCGCATTGCACAATTGAAACGAAGGAAAGTTGACGCCGAATGTCGCATATTCCAGGAGTGCTGGACAGAACAATACTTCTTCATGCCTATTCAAGGCAAGTTGGTGTGCTTACTTTGCTCGGAATGTGTTTCTGTGCAGAAGAAGTATAATTTGATGCGACATTACAACTCGAAACATGCCGCCGTGTACGACGCCTTCACTGCCGAGGAAAGGAAAGGAAAACTGGCGGAATTGCAGAGGTGAGATTTTTATTCCATGCTCTTTTTCATGTCAAATGAGAAACCCTCAGATTAAATGCGATAGGGACAACAGGGTGCTACTCAAACTCGCGGTTGACCTCGAAAAACTTAATTTAATAAGCTGTCGATCATTCATCTTTCCCTGCTGTACTGTGGGTGGCTAACCTTTTTTTTTTTTTTTTTCATCTCAGGATACCGATTCATGAGTAATCCCTAATCCAGTATCCAACAAGTGTTCCGAATTGAAAGAGTGAAAATAGAGAGAGAGAGCAGCATCAGCAGCAGAAATCTGCGAGGATTTAGATAAGATCTTTTCGGAATTTTTTATTCTCATATCTCGTGGACAAAAATTACTATTCCTTGATGTCAGTGCGCAAGACATTCATTTTTGAATGCTTTGTGTAATCCGAGAAAATCACAAAGACCTGATATGTGTCTGCGATAGGTGACGATAAGTTGAGTAAGAATGGAAGTTGAATGGTTTGGGTCGGAGGAAATCAGTGTTTTTAGAAATCATTCTGGATTATACTTCTCACCCTCAGGCAAATCGGGATGACACAAAGTGTGAAGAAATTCTTTCCGTTGAATGGCAAAGCGTTGCAAGCAAGTTATGCTGTGAGTAAAATTCTGGCCGGACGGATGAAACTAATCGAAGACGGTGCTCTCATCAAGGAATGTCTGACTGCCGCTGTTGGTGCCATGTGTCCGAAGGAGAAGGAATCATTTGAATCAATCGATCTCGATCCTAAAACTATAGTTGAAAGGATTGAGGTTTTAGCCGAAGATATCAAATCTAGTTTGCGAGATAGAATCGTATGCTTTCGAGCGTATTCCTTAGCACTGATCGAAAGTGTTGACGTGAGAGGTGATACTCAAATCGCTGTGTATGTGCGTGGTGTTGACGAGAAGTTCGATGTTACGGAAGAATTGGTGGCTTTGATCAGCTTGGAGAAGACGGTTGAAGGAGAGCATGTTTTCGAGGCTGTTGTAACCGTGATGAATGAATTCGGATTAAACATTCGGAATTTGGTCGGAGTGTTGACCAGTGAATCGCCAGCAATGACTGAGAATCATGTAGGCTGCGTGTCGCTTCTGAAGAAACGAAAGATGGAACTCGGTCACGAGAGCTTGATTTTATTGCCGTTTTTCATCAATCAAGAAGAAATTTGGACGCGGGTCTTGCAAATGTCACAAGTGATTTCAATAACCCTGAACACGCTGAATTTTGTCCAAGAGAAGCAAAGCCAATTCCAGTCATTCATCGAAGCCCTGGATTCCGGGTATGAAGGCTCATCTGCTTTCAGTGATATTCATCAGCTGGAACAAGGAGCCGTGTTGGAAAAATGTTTCGCCTTGCGATTTGAAATTGATGCCTTTATGAAACGGATGGGAAACCCAGTTGCAGAGCTCAGTGACTGTGAATGGGTTTGCGATTTAGCCTTTGCAGTGGATGTGACGAACCATTTACGCGACCTGGACACGAAGCTTCAAGGCGACGATCAACACGTAGGAACTTTTGTTTCCCATGTTCAAGCGTTCCGGACGAAGTTGCAATTATGGACGAAGCAGCTCCATCAACAAAACCTCGCTCATTTCCCTGTTTTGGCATCTGTTCTAGACCCCTGGCTTTCTAAAGCCAAGAAGTATTCCGAGAAAATTAATCGACTTCACGAGAAGTTCGACGAAATTATCTCAAGTTTTCAGCTTCATGTCGTTGAAATTGCTGCATTTGCGTCTCCATTCGAACTGAATGTGGAATTAGCACCTGCGGGGTTGCAGATGGAATTGATTGATCTCCAATGCCAAGTGGACATGAAAGCAAAGTTTCTTGAAACGAGAACCCTGGATTTCTTCGCGGAAAATGTCAAGCAGGAATTGTTTCCCTCTCTGAGAAAACATGCATTGAAGATGGCATCATTATTCGGAAACACGTGTATCTGCAGCCGAACCGTTTCAAAAATGAAATCAAGACAAAATTCGTGCCTTTCTCAAATGACAGGCAAGCAGCTTGAGTCAGTTCTTCGCCTTTCTACGACCAAGTTCACTTCGAACATGGAAAATGTGATGAAAATTCATAAAAAGCTCTGTGCTTCTCAGTAGCTGTGGCTTTTGTATCGGAATATAACGTTTTGAATTTTTTATTGAAGTAAAATCTTGAGTTTATTACATTTTTGGTTGGCTGATGCGGCCCTTCACTCGATTGCGATCCTCGCTGAATATCGGAATGTTTGCTGTCACTAAGTCACACAGATCTCTTCAATTGTTTGCGTTTCCTCAAAAATAAGCCTTGTTAAAATATTTTCTCTGGGGATGCATTGAGGCTGATTTTTAAAAATCCAATGCAGAAAAATTGGCAAACTTTTGGTCCAATATTTAAATGAAAAAATGCAGGTCTGTGACGTAGTGTGCCCTGGTCAGGATAAAATAGATATGTTTTGTGATTGTTCACAGCAATTTGAATTCCTCATAAATGACCTAAATGCACCCACTAAAGAATTTTTGGGAAATTTTGTGAAGTTCGGTGATTTCTGTGCAAAATAAATCTTCCATTTCGTACACAAAAAAAAGCAGACTTCGCCAGCAGTTGTCCAAATTTAATTGGACCTAGACAAGTAAAACGTCTTGTAGTCGAAAGACCTCCATAATTTGCATCACCCTTGAAGTCATGGTCAATATCCTGGATGGAAATTTAACCTCCCGAACATCAATCCTTTTTTTTGTCAAATCTTCCTTAGTCGAACTTCAGAGGCTTTTTCCTTGGTAAATTCGGGCTTTATCTTACAATACCTTTTCCTGTGAAACAAGAAAGACATGCAATTTATTTTCTTCATGCTGTCCGCATGGGATTTGGCTGCTTCCTGCGGGGAAGACATCCATGGATAATGAAGAGTTCTGATATTTTTGCAAGGAAGCTAATTTATTGATTAATTAACCAACCCTAATGAAGTCTAATGCTCTTAAAGAAATTCATGAGTTCACAGCACCGTGCAGTATGTAGAGTCCCTCCATATTTGAATTAGATAGATTCAACTGTGGATTGTATTATTTTTCTGCAGCTGTTCGTTAGCTCGAATAATGAGAGTGGCTCATGCGTAGGTCACATAATGGCGAGCTTCTAGACGCACACAATTTTTCATGCAAAATTTCAATCATTGTTACCCACAAATTTGGTATCACTGGATCTCAAATTTTCTGGAGGCATTTTAGCTATCATTTATTGACTTCGGGAAGAGAAGAGCAATAAGAAAGCACCTTGACGTGTTTTAAAAGGAAATGAAAGAATAATTTTATTCGTGAACCCTTGCCTCCAATATAGCATCCTGTCAACTCACTCACAAAGCCATTCAAGGCCAGTTACACTTTCCTGTAATTATTGTTCTCTTCCCCTACTAATATGCTCATTTCCCTCACTCATAACCTCCCTGAATTCGTTTATTTTTTGCTAGTTGCTTCAAGTTCAACTTGAAGAGGTTCAACTAGACTTGAAAACTATGCGTAACAGCTGATCCTAGGCTGTTCATATGTTCCAAGTTACTCAAGACGGAATCAGAAAATCAAGGATCAAAAATGGATTCCTTAAAATCCATTTATTCTTCAATTTCAACACATGATTATTTCGCCCAGTATACAGACAATTCTCTGAAGCAAGAAATGTTTCATAAAAAAATAGCTCTTCGAAAAGCTTAGTACATTCCTCCATCGCCTGCTTCTTCTATTGTATCACTTGGGCGAAAGGAAACATTAGAACCCCAACTCGAGGGTCGGCCTGTTGTCCGAGATGAAGCACCAGGTCCAGCTTGATGCGACTCCATGTTTGTTTCTGGCCGACTTATGCTTCCTCTTCCTGGCAACTGAGCACCACTATTCCTTCCTAATGCACTGGTTGTAAAATTATCTGAATGCATTAGAAAAATAAAATGTCAATCAATTCCACGAAAGATCCGTAAAGGAATGCGAAGAGATTGGCTCACCACTCGCAGGTCTAGGAGGTCGGGTGATATTGCTAGGCGTCATTTGGGACCCTTTCCTCAAAATTCCATCTTTAGCAAACATGACCGTATTTCTTCGTTTGCCAAATTCGCTCGCCAATTTCTCTGCCTTTGCTTCACTTGCAGTGCCCATGATGGTTTCTGTAACATGCCGATGAAGTCCCAACTACGATAACAGAGTCTCAACAAAGATGGAATCTATGGATTAAGCAAATGTTTGTGTGCTGGGCATTTTTCTATTTCAACCAGGTTGATCTTTTGGCTCATGGTTTATCATTTACTTTGTTTACTTGAGTACTATACACACTTTTTTCTCAAAATTAAGAGGGAAAAATGGGGGTACATGTCATATGTGGGTAAATATTTAAAAAATTATTTCCAAGTTTTGGCGTACAGCATACAGTGAGACCCCCACATCTCAGGTGCAGACACCTTGGCCAGCAGACAATTCAACATAGGGACACTTATTTTCCCATAAAAAGTTGATAAAAAAAGGCCTGACGTGAGGACACTGACTCAACATAGGGACATTTTGTCATAAAATTGCAAATACATTTCACACCAAATTACAAGAAACAGATAAAAAAAAAGTTCTTGGGCATTTCTCTCACCAATTTACCATCCATTCAGCTAATTTTAAAAAATTAACTCCAGCTTAGAGGGATTTCATTCTCTCTTTTTCACTTGAATGTTATTTTTACAGAGAATGTCAACATTCCTATGTACTGTACAGAGGTATCAGTATTAAATTCTGCAAATTTCCATATTGTTTTGAAATACTGTATATTGATTGAATCAGTTAGAATTGGGAGACAATTTTTATCTTCATGGAATTATGGTGAGTATTATGTACATAAAACACCAATTGAAAAGTATATACTGTAATGTAAGTCTAAGAGAAAGTGAGACTTGACTTAGGGACACTCTTGATATACCAATTATGTCTGCATCTTGGGGTCTTGCTGTACTTGATTTTAATGGAAAAGTTGTACAAATTTTATCAGAAAAACATATTTTCATGGGATTTTTTAAATTACAGCGCTGTAGCTGGACTTTGGTTCAATTCAAGCCTAAATTCAAATTTGATTTTTTTTAGATACAGGTGGAACCTTGTAATTTGACCTCCTGCCCCACATTTGATTGTCCCACAATTTGACCTCTGCCCCAGAATTTGACCTGATTTGGCCACTTCTTTATTGCTGATATTTCTCAATTATAAAAAAATTGCCTTACAATTTGACTGCTTTGCAATTTGATCAGGGTTAAATTGCAAGGTACCACCTGTGTTGCAGTTTTAGTCATGTTTCATTGAATGGAGAAGGAGAAGTCTGCAAGAATTTCTTTTGGGAGATTTCAGAGACTTCTTAGAATTCTCAAGATTATGTGCAGTACAGAGAATTTAAGACAATTTCAAGAGAAAAAAGAAAGAATACGGTTCCAGGACAGTTTATGTCTGAACAATTTTCTTCCAGTCCGCAAATTTTTTTTCCCTAAATCACCGGTCAACAGACCAAAAAGGTTGGGGAACAGTGCTGTACAGCACAATTTAAGTTCATCAGTCCCCCCAGGAGTGACATTCGCCTGTTTCAGCCAAAAGTTGAACCGAATCATCCGAGAAATCAAAGTTTCATGAGAAAAATAGATTTAAATAATAATAATAAAACTTACGCAATTGTTTAATAGTTTGTCTCCTACGCTTGGAAAAGTCCTCAGGTGCGTCATCTCCACCAGGCAAGGCCATTGACATGAATCTGTTCCTGAACTGCTTATCCAAGTCGATGGGTCCTTGACGTTTTTTGCTCTGTTGGGCTTTGGACAGATTGTGGACCGTGTTTCTACGGTTCAACTTTAAATCTTTCTCAGCTTCGTTGTCTTCTTCTTGGGTTCTTTGAAGGAGCTTGACAATTTTTAGTCCGTGCTTCTTGAAGTCTTCTTCTCCTTCTTGCGTTTCTTTTTCCTGGAAAAAGATACAACTTGAATTATGTATGATTAAATCGAGCCTTTTCTGCTAAGTTTGTACAGAAGTTTAGACGAGATCAATGTTGGCCCACAATTTATATCCATGGTAATAAATAAAAAATAACATGTATGAAATTAGTACAGTTGAACCTCTAAAAGTCGAATTTCTAGGGACCATGAAAAATTTTTGACTTGAGGAGGTTTTGATTTTTGGAGGTTTCCAGTTGAGGAAACAAACACATTTGTTGTGAGGAGAAGTGAAAAAAAGTGTGGGAAATCATAAATGAGGATATTTTGGGCCTAAACTCGCTCCTTAATGAGTTCACACCCTGCTGAACTTTGAGGCAGGGGTTCATTTGCTGTATTTGTCTTTCAATTCCTTTGAAGATGCATCAAATTATTTGTTTTAAACATTTTTTTTTCTCATATTTCAAGGAAATAATATCCAAAAGGCCTCAGAAAATTTGACTTACAGAGGTTTTAGAGAAAAAGACTTCAAGTTAGGGAGGTTATCAATGCATTGATTCTAAAGGAATTCAGACAAGGACTTGAAAAAAATTCTACTTGAGGAGATTTGACTTATCAAGGTCCACACTGTATGTTACCAAATTCAGTTTTGTGACTTTCTATGCACCTCTCAAACTGAGTGCAAAACTAATTTGAAAAAATAATGTGATATTGGAGAAAAGCCACCTACAGCTTAGACAGTTTCGGTTGAAACGATGGATTTCTCAGAAGCCCTTCAAGTCACAAAAATTACCACTGAAGCGGCGTGAAACCCAGTATACATTTTTATCGACTTACGTTGATCTCCGAAAACGTAATTACAGTTTTGATGAAGCTAAGAAGAGCTCAGAAATTATTCTAGGGACCTCTGATGTTCACAGCATCAAGAAAGACAAAAAAAAAAAGAATGAGGAAATTTGGAAGCTTCAAATTTTGAGAACATTTTCCGGATACATATTTCTCAAAAGTGCTTCAGGATTTTTCAGCTGGTTTAATCAAGAGCTGCATTCCCAGTGTGCATATCATCAGAATTTTACGTTTGTAGATACCACATTCAAGAAAATCAGATGGGAATGTTCGCAAAAATCAAAATCGAAAACCTTTTATCACTACCGGTAGTTGTAAGATGTAGGGACTTTTCCTTATTGAGTTATCTATTTCTTTAGGATTATGTAACTGACCCCTGAAAAAGGAAAACCGTAGTTGAGTACAGTATTTTTAATTTCAATCTCAAGAGCTGCACTCCTACTATTCACATCTTCATAATTTTAAATCTTCACACACAACTTAAAAAGAAAATCAGACGCAATATCTTGCAAAAAGAAAAAGGAAAAAAACCTTTTTCACTATTTATAGTTGTAAGATGTTGACTTTTCCGCGTGTTATCCATTTCTTTTTGAATTAGGTAACTGACCCTAAAAAGGAAAAATAGCTGAGCTTTTAAATTTCAATCTGAAGAGCTGCATTCGAAGTGCTCACATCATCAGAATTTTCAATCTAGATACCAATCTTCAAGAAAATCAAGACTCAAGATTCGCAGAAAAAAAATCAAGGCCACTTTACACCATCTGTATAAGATGTCGACTACTTTTCCTTGGGTTCTCCAAATATATATTTTTTTCGAATTAGGTAACTGACCCCTAAAAATGGATTCTGTAGCTGGGCTTTTCTAATTTCAATCCTGAGCGTACGTAACTTGCAAAATTCCCGAGTAATCCCTGGAACTCATGCTCATGCGAACAAAAGAAAAATTACTTGGGATTCCTTGCCACACTTGAACAACAGGCCCAAGTCGCAGGTTGAAATCAGATGCATCAACGTCGTCAGCCGATGAAACAACATGGCAATAAACTGAGTCACCAGCACGAGGAAGAAGAAGAACACAAACACCAAACCCACGGGTTCCAGTTCCAAATACTCTTGATCGATGAGGACCTGTTGACGAGAACCTTCGTCACATTTCGATAACAACAAAAAATATACACATTTTCTTGGTTGAATAACCTCGTTCTCCTTGTAGAAGTAAGAGATGTTGGTTTTCACATTCAGCGGCCAGTCAATGTGCAATGCTCCCTTGTTCATCTGCAGCAGCATGACGACCAAGACGAATATTGCGTTGAACATGAAGAATGTCGCCACGACTTTGTCACGGAGGTCCAGCAAGTCTTCTTGAATTTTTTCCTGTAATCCCAGAAAATTTAAATTAATAACTAAATAAACGCGGAAAAATCTATCAGACATCTCAAGAAGATACAAGAATCCAAAAAATGTTCTTGGAATATAAATTTAAACGGCATAGGACGTGAGCTGGAAAAAATCCTTTGTCACAAGAAAAGAAAATCAGCCCTTTTGACATATTTTTCAGAAATGTATTGCAAAAGTCACCCCGGCAGCTTTTTGCTCTTCACTCAAAAGACGCGGCACCAATCTTGCAGATTTTTTTTTTGTGTACCCCATCTTTAACTTCAGAATTCTTGAAATTGATATGGCAGTAATCCCAAGGATTGCTGCCATTAATTGATTATTAATTCCGCCATTTTCATCAACAGCCACCACTTGGGATGAGAATGTGGTGGCTGTCAATGAAAACAGCGGAACTACCTTGGAAGACCTGCTTGGAAGCAACCCTTATAATCAAATCTCAAGAATTCTTTAGAAGAAGCTGGGCTACAACAAAAAATCTTAAAAATGAGTGTCTCATCTTTTGAATGAAAAGCAGAAACCTGCAAGGGTGGCTTTTGCAAATAAAAAATAAAAAAGTACTGTATGTCAAACAGGGCTGCATTTTTTAATTGTGCCAAAGAGTGTTTCATTCTGGAGAAAATTTGTTTTTCAGCTCAATCATATACCATTTCAATTTGTATTCCAAAAACTTTTGTTAGACCCCTCGTATAAGCATTTTAATAAATTCGATCAAAGATTGTTCAAAGAATATTTTGCAGATGGAGAATACAAATATCATCAAACTCAAGAAAATCGGAGAAATCACTCTCAACTTAAAATACGCGAAATATTCCATTATTTCCTGCCTGATTACTTTGGGAATGTTAGACAGATCCGAATTCCTTGCCAGATCAGTTTACACAAATTGAATAAACGAACATTAATCCTTACAGACAACGAAAAATTAACTACTGCATACTTGAACTAACTTCACGTTAAACTAATAGTTAATCTAATGAACACAAATTTGTCAGCGAGTCGCGAACATTTGAAAAATCAAGATTTTTCAGCTTTTATGTTAATAATAAAGACGAGACGTTTGAAAAGCATGCATACTTTGGCTTTCTTGTCATCATCCAAAGGTTCCAAATACTTCTTGATCAACTGTTGCCAGAAAGTAATTTCCTCTCCCGGCAAAAAGCTTTTTTGGAAAACTTTCACGTCCTTATCATCCATCCAATGCGGGTTCAACAAGTCATTTCTCGGCGGCTCTGCACATGGAAAAAAGCTCCTTTTATTTTCCGAGGTGCATCATTTGAAAAAAAACACACACACACGAGATAAGATTATATAGAAACTGACCCGGAACATCATCTTCCTCCTCGCTATCACTGTACAGCTCGTCGTCCTCTTCTTCACTCTTCAGCAAGGGCTGATTCTCATCCTGAGTTTCCTCATCAGCTTCCGAGTTTTCAGAAATCACGCTCATCTTGAATGATGACTTCCGGCGGAAAGAACTACCTCGTCTGGGCGTTTTGACACTTCCTCCTGATGGCTCTATATTCCTGGAAGAAAAAAAAACAGAAACAAATCACACACAAGACCGTTAATTTGTTTCACGTGTTCCGGCGAACCTATTCACGACATTCTTTTTGACACTTGGAGCTATTCGGGAGAAATCATTGAAAATGAAAACGTAATTTTGTTACATCGTGAAAAAACGCAGTTTCTTTAGAGGACCTCTTTCTCCTTTTATTGTTACATCGAACGTAAGGAATTTCGAGTTACAATATTCAAGAATCATGCGAGTTTGGAAAAGTGTTTCAATTATGCGAGCTTGCTTTGAAGGCTTCGCAATTTTTTATTTGCGATATTTTTTTGCAAATGGCCCCCATTTTTTGTCTGAGAGGTGAAATTGAATACGTGATCTTAGATCAGCAGAGGCAGTGCAAAATTCACTGCGACGGATTTTCGAAGATATTCCTAAATACTCTGTGACTGAAATTTCGCACAGAATTTGAGAAAAAACAAGAGAGGTTATCATTGATGGTCGATGCTAAAATTCAGCTACATTTCTCATCCACGAATGTCGAGTATCTAAATTACTTTGGAGATCAAATCCCATCACCTTTATATTGCTTCGAAGAAGTTCTCGGGTTCAAAACCTGAACGTTTCCCGTATGCCTCACCCCATTAATACCCAAAAACCTTCCGCATTATTTTCGAATAGTACTATTTTTCCAAGTACAGTACTAAACTGATAAGGAGATCAAATCTCACGTATATATTGCTTCGAAAAAAAAAAAAAATTCTGGGATTCACAACCTGAGCATGTCCCGTTCGTCTCACTCGATAATCAACCCAAAAAAAAACCTTTTTCTGCGCTATTTTTTGAATCATTCATTGAAAAACGTAATGCGCTGGAGTCCTATTTCAGCTCACTTTTCGATGCCTTCAAGGCGTTTCGTCATGTCGACCAGGCTCTTGCTGATTCCCACGAGTGTAGCTTCCTGGTCTCTCGGCTTCGCGCCAGCGCAACACATGCAAGAAATAAAACCGTCGTAAGTGCTTCCAGACGCCGTGCTGAACATGCCCGACAAATCCGCTCCGGTGAACTGCTCAATGAACTTGAGAACTCCTTTGCTTTGCGCCTTTTTTGCCGCTTCTTCGGCCGCCTCTTTCTGCAATTTCAGCTCCTCCTGCGAACCACACGAAAACTCGCGATCAAGTCAATTCCAACCAAATCGAAATATTGACAAGAATCCAACCAGAAAGAAGATGCTCTCGTGAAAAAAAATGAAGAAACGGGAAAACCCACGACGTTATGAGCATTCAATGACACGTACTTCTGCTTTGATTAAAAAAATTGAAGAGTTTCTTCAGGCTTGACCAAAAACAGTTACAGTCAACCCTTGATTCAGTGTCAAAATTTGCCCTGGCATATTTTGTGGCACTAAATAAATCGCGAAGGTTCAGGTGAGGCCTTGAGGGTTCCCTGCGGGCAAATTAAGTTCGTTTAAAGAATTTTTCGGCCACAAACTGTGTGTTTTTTTTTAAAGAGAGAAAGCCATAAAAATACAGTAATTCGAAATTAGTCAAATCATAAAAATACTTCCTACAGTAGCATCTTGTTACAACAAACTTTTGGGGACTTGAGACGAAGTTTTTCATACCAAAAAATGTGTTCTTCAAATTATATTTTCAATTATATATTTTCATTATATTTTCAAAATGAATGACGAAATTTGTTCCCCTCAGACCAGCACATAATCAAATAGATCTTGCTTTTCTTGAATGCTCAGATTTATTTTTATTTTTATTTTTTTTTAATTGATTGATTTTCTGGGGGGGGGGGGGATTTGCATCAATCATGCATTCCATTAGCAGCACCAATCTCTCCACTCTGGGAGGATGATGTGCGGAACCACTTGGAAGCATGTTTGACATTGATTATTGCTTCCATCCATGCTAAAAAAAAAAAAAACCCAGTCACTCACATTTGGGATTGGAAATTTCAGACTGTGCCTACCTCAATCAGGAAATTTATATTTTGACCCATTGATGAGGTAATTTTTGTGACACTAAGGAAGTTTGCTCTAAATTTGGGTTTTCCTAAAGAACATAATGTAGGGAGATTTGTACCAGGGGAATTTGTGGCACTAAATTGAGGATTGACTGTATTCAATTCCTCCTCTCAGTAAAAAGTGTCAACCATTTGCGCTGACAACATCAAATATAAAAATTAAGAATCCTTTAAACCAACCTTGCATAATTGAAACGTTTCAACAAGTAACAGCTAACAAAATTCTAAAATAGTTAGAAATGAAAAACTTAAAGGTCGATCTAACAACAAAATAAATCAAGTCGTCTTAAGATCTGGGCTATTTCGCAATGTGACGAAGTTTCCTCACCAATCGGCCAATCCGTAAGATAATGAGCTCAAAAAACAAACGTAATCTTCAAGCTGCTCTTAAGTAAAAACGTTAACTGCATTTTACATGGAAGTATAAAAATAATAATAAACTGGTTCCCGTTTCTTATACGATTTAAAGGAGAACCCCTCGATTACTGTACCTCTTTGCTCAGAACTTTGGCGACTTCTCGAGTACCCCAGGAAACGTTATTCAAATTGAACACGGAATAGATGATCAGAAGCAGGTACATGCTGGGCACGGTCAGGTAATACACGATTCCAGAAGGCAAGCAGTACAATTCCTGCGGGTGCAGCAACCCAGTCACCACGAAAGACGCCGCCATTGAGATGAAGAAAATGCCCGAGGGCGAATCCACTCCTTCTTGCTGAAGCTGTAAAGCTGTTCCCACCACCACTGCCATCATGACCATTGCATACACGGCTGTCAGGAGCTGCGCAAACATCAACTGAAAAAAAAGATAGAAAATAAATCCGCACAATTTAGGGATCATCCGCGGCAAACAATCCACAAATTCAGAGAAAAAGGCTTCAGTCAATACAGCATTGGCCATCATCCGAAGTCCTGATAATTCCATTTCAAAGTCAGCACTTGGAAATAAAGCTACGGTACATAAATAAATTCAAAAAACATTTCCTGGGAAAAGCATTTCCGCACCATACGCTCAGATTTTCAATAACACTTGAAACAGTAATGTTACACACTTTTACATACGAGGGTAGTCTTACTTGGGCTCGACCTTGATTATTTTCTTTTCATTTGTCGGTCCTGCTGAATGTTGAAATGTTTCTGTTGTTTTAAACATTATCTAAAATGTAGAAAAGATAATGCTTAAAACAAAACAAAAATTCATTTATTTTAGCTGACCTGCAACTTTTTTTAGCACTCTGTGACATGCGTGGAGAACTTTGGCTATAACTGGAGTTTCCACTCGTCATCATGCAGTAAATTGATTTTTTTTTCAATCCGACAGAAATCCCAGATCCTGAACATTATGGGCTATATATCATAATTTTTTTCACAGTCATACCTACTTTGGAAATAACCAATGTCTCGCCATAAGTGGGTCAACCCTCGCACTGGAACAAAGGTTGATTTAGAACTAGTGCAATAAATGGAATTTAAAGAGGCAGAAAACGAACTCATCAAAAACTAGCCGTCTTCTCCATTGTTTACATTTTTTTAGCACTTTCCAATTCAATTTCGAGAAGCGGTGAAGAAAATTTACGGGCCAAAGAAAACGCTTCGATAAAAGATTCGAACCAGCCTTTTTTCCTCGATGAATCGATGCGTTAATGCTACAGTATAATACCACTCATGGTCTCAATTTCCGACGCTGAATTCAGCTGATGACAATACACCTCCAAAATGCTTACCTGATATTGTGAATCGAAGAAGTAGCAGGTCAACATGAAGGCCAACAAAGGTACTCCATTCAGCAAAAATGCGTCCATTATCTCAATTTTGAATGCTGCGTTGAAAGCACCAGTCATCATCATAAAAATCGTTCCAGGACCCAGGATTGTTCCGATCATCAACAGCATCTGAAAAATGGTACGTTCAATGAATGCCTTCACTTATCTTTACTTCGTCANTACCCCAGGAAACGTTATTCAAATTGAACACGGAATAGATGATCAGAAGCAGGTACATGCTGGGCACGGTCAGGTAATACACGATTCCAGAAGGCAAGCAGTACAATTCCTGCGGGTGCAGCAACCCGGTCACCACGAAAGACGCCGCCATTGAGATGAAGAAAATGCCCGAGGGCGAATCCACTCCTTCTTGCTGAAGCTGCAGAGCTGTTCCCACCACCACTGCCATCATGACCATTGCATACACGGCTGTCAGGAGCTGCGCAAACATCAACTGAAAAAAAAGATGGAAAATAAATCCGCACAATTTAGGGATCATCCGCTGCAAACAATCCACAAATTCAAAGAAAAAGGCTTCAGTCAATACAGCATTGGCCATCATCCGAACTCCTGATCATTCCATTTCAAAGTCAGCACTTGGAAATAAAGCTACGGTACATAAATAAATTCAAAAAATATTTCCTGGGAAAAGCATTTCCGCACCATACGCTCAGATTTTTAATAATACTTGAAACAACTGTTGAATACTTTTACATACGAGGGTAGTCTTACTTGGGCTCGACCTTGATTATTTTCTTTTCATTTGTCGGTCCTGCTGAATGTTGAAATTTTTCTGTTGTTTTAAACATTATCTAAAATGTAGAAAAGATAATGCTTAAAACAAAACAAAAACTCATTTATTTTAGCTGACCTGCAACTTTTTTAGCACTCTGACATGCGTGGAGAACTTTGGCTATAACTGGAGTTTCCACTCGTAATCATGCAGTAAATTGATTTTTTTTTTTTAAATCCGACAGAAATCCCAGATCCTGAACATTATGGGCTATATATCATAATTTTTTTCACAGTCATACCTACTTTGGAAATAACCAATGTCTCGCCATAAGTGGGTCAACCCTCGCACTGGAACAAAGGTTGATTTAGAACTAGTGCAATAAATGGAATTTAAAGAGGCAGAAAACGAACTCATCAAAAACTAGCCGTCTTCTCCATTGTTTACATTTTTTTAGCACTTTCCAATTCAATTTCGAGAAGCGGTGAAGAAAATTTACGGGCCAAAGAAAACGCTTCGATAAAAGATTCGAACCAGCCTTTTTTCCTCGATGAATCGATGCGTTAATGCTACAGTATAATACCACTCATGGTCTCAATTTCCGACGCTGAATTCAGCTGATGACAATACACCTCCAAAATGCTTACCTGATATTGTGAATCGAAGAAGTAGCAGGTCAACATGAAGGCCAACAAAGGTACTCCATTCAGCAAAAATGCGTCCATTATCTCAATTTTGAATGCTGCGTTGAAAGCACCAGTCATCATCATAAAAATCGTTCCAGGACCCAGGATTGTTCCGATCATCAACAGCATCTGAAAAATGGTACGTTCAATGAATGCCTTCACTTATCTTTACTTCGTCAGAGCGTAATTCAAAAACAGCAGAATTTACTCAAGTATCTTGAGTAAGACACGCACCCGAATTTTTCATCCCAAAATTTTTAAATCCTATCCCCGAGTAAGACAGGCACCTTATTTTTAGCGACTGCAAAACTAAAACGTTTTAAAAATAAGGGATACCAGCATTCAAATTTCAACATGAATTCAACCCGAATCCGATCAATTGTTTTGATTTCTATTGCTTTGATTTTAAAAATTCTTTTTTTTTTTTTCAAAATTTTCCAAGTTTCACGCGCACCTAAATTTAAACAATTCTATAAAATTTTATCCCCACCTTTGGGTCGCACCCATTCTTTTCCTCTCAATCTTATATTTAAGAAAACGTACCTGGTACAAGATGTAGGGCATGGAAATGTTGTCATTATTCTTGACAGTTTGCTTGTAGTCCGCTAGCAAGTCCAAAATGTTAGCCATGGTTGATGGAACCCATCGTCTTCTCTGATTGTAGAATTCATTGAATCCTTCGGGGCAATGGGTATAAGAATCGCTTGCAGCAGAATACTCGACTTTCCAGCCTTGTTGAAGCATCAACGTGCACAGCCATCTGTCTTCGCCTATTATTCAAATTATCATCACTCGTCGAAAATCTCGATGCAAAGCAATTGTCAAAATGAGTTTTTAAAAGTCCCGCGAGAAACTTTGCTTACAAAAAAGTCCCATCAATTTTTTTTTCAAGCCAGTGCGTCACAATATGAAAGCCCCTGCATTTTCCATGATAAGATAAAAGTCATAATGCTGAAAATCGTTCCAACAAAATTTCGAAGCAAGAAAGAAATTATTTACGAGAGCAGAGTGAAATTAGAACAGCGCAAGACACATAATCTGCAGTAATCGAAAAATCGAAAAAAAAACATCCCCAGAAATGAAACAGTAACTCACCTTGATCATACTGAACGAAGTGACGGGCAACTTCAGACTTCGTGGTGTAGGTTTTCATCACGTTATTACTAAGCAATGCGGCGCCGCGAAACATTGAGAAACAACCAGGACTGCAAAGCACGCATCCAATGACATGCTCAGTAGCCTTCTGAAACCAATGACCGACTGCATACTCGAATTGCTGGTACCACACCAACAAGCCTAAAAATAAGTCAATACAAAATCGTTGCATATTCGGAACTGTATCTCAAGATTCGACTCTAATGACCTCCAGCTCCATCAGTGCCGATGGGATGAATCCTGCCACACGCTGCTCCCAAATTCTTGTTCTTCTTCATCAAATCCACCAGAAGTAACACAGCTCTAGGCTGGAACTCGATGTCTCCGTCCAGAGCCAGTAAGTAAGTATTGTTCACCATGTTCTCCTTGGTTTCCAAACTCAAATCGCTCCTCTGGAACACTTGGTAACCGAGCAAGTAGTACATGTACATGCACTGCGACCGGTGAAACATAAGAAGGTCATCGGCAGGAAAATAATTGATCAGGTATCCGACCAACCTGACTCCATCGCTTCTTGTGCCTGATCTTGTCCTTGTTTTTCACATGGCAAATGACCTTCGTTTTCCCAGGCAACGTCCACACCAGTCTGCCACCATAGGGAGTCGGATAAACGATCGGTGGACTCAAGACATTCTGGTTGTCGGTGCCGTGAATCAATCCAGCAGCCACCGGCATCACATCGATCAAGTCCTTGACGAATGAATTCACCACAGATTTCGTTCTCGTCGCGTCCAATGTGTAAGCATCGTCAATGAATATGTGAGCTATAAAAAAATAAAGATAAAATGGTTACATAATCAAGCTCTCAGATCACCGCGAATCGATGCTCTCCAAACATGCGAATTCATCGCGTCACCGAACAAAAATTAACGCTCGCTCAGCGGCCATTTTCTCTGCTCCGGCATTTTGTGTTTCCGTTCTCCCGACCCCGCATTGAGAAAATAAGAAACCAGACTCAATTGGAAAACGCGACTCACTCTCGAAATCGTAGTAGTCATCATTGACTCCAAAGTACTCCAACGTGAGCCTTCGGGCGTGCTGGTCACTGTCTATCCTGAAGATGGACTTGAGACACGAGATCATCTCGTCCTTGGTCTCGTGCCACATAGTAGCACAAGCTACAATCCTCGGATACGTTCCTGGTGGTTTCTGGGACACTGTAGACACTCCGAAATCACTAATGAACGTCGTTTCAGCTTGTGGGCTCGTCTCTTCCGCTTTCTGATCTTCACCCTCCTCCGCATCTTTCTTCTGTCCAAGAAAAAATAAATCAAATCACCAACGAAACGCGTTCGAGATTAATAAAAAAATTGAAAAAATTTACGTTCACATAGGTATAAATAAAAGCCTCGAGCTTCCTTAGCTAAACGGTGAAATCAAATGAAATGGAATCATGAAATCTTCCTAGGCTTTTCCAAATATTTAAAAGATATTTTTTTCTTAACACGAATGGATTTTCAATCATTTAGTGATTTTGAAAGAAATACAGTACAATTCATTCCAGCTGTAAAATACATAATTCAATCGGCTTTTCAGTCTGAAAATTTTCCGGAATTAACCAAGTCGACGCTTTCGTCCTGGGTCTCGTGAGAATGATCCGACTGAAACCAATTACCAACCACACGATTTCTTGGAGTACCACACGAGACCGAATCAATATATGTACTGTAATTTACTTGATCGGTATAATATTTCAAACTAAATGTTTACTGTCAAAGGAATAACAGACTGCCTGAAATTTTATCGTACAAATCCACTAAGGGAGTCTTTCAAAAATTGTACTTTTGGATCATTGAAAATGAATAAAAATTTTGGAAACACGCATTTCTGAACCTTGATACAGAGTTTTAAAATTGTTGAAGTCCAAGAATACCCAAGTGAATCATTAAGCATGACCACGACGTTCAGAAGGAATCACAACCTCGTTGGTTGATCAAGCGAAGAATCTTCGTTGAAACCACTTGCGTAAATTTGTCCGAATTTTCCATAACGTATTTTTTGCTCGAAAATAAAAGACTGCACTGAATTTCATTTTAAACCAACCTTATCCTTTTTGCTCTTGATTTTGATTGGTTCTCCGTCGTCTCGTCTCCGATTTAGCATCATGGATTGCGGTAGAAGCAAAGATTCGTACATGGGCAAGCAGAAAATCTGTTCAGTCGGCATCAACCTCTTGTTCATTGGTGACCACGTATGAACAGTGATCCACATTTGCGACAACAGCCACACCAACCAAATCCAGCCATGCTTTACAAATGAGACAATGTAGGACAGTGTTACGAAATTTACAAACGCTTAAATGAAAGTGGGACTCCGAAATATGCACGATTCGACGAAGGGAAATTCAACTCGAAACAATCAGCTTCAGCATCTGGAAAATGTCTCAAGAACAGACACTGCCAAAATTTCTAGAAAAATAAAAAAGTGTTCAAAAGTATACTATTTCTTCGAACAAATTCAGATATTTATATTTAAGGAATACAAAATTAATATTACCAATACAGTACAGTATTATAAATGTACTCATAATCCAAAACAGGCTATTTTTAGGTTTCTTTTTTCAGGGTTTTTTCCGTCTGTGCACAGCAAGACATGTGCTTGTTCTTCGCTTTTTGGGCTGCTTTTCATGCCAAAAGATCACATTATGCGTGGCATTCTTCTGTGCAATAATTTTCTTTATCTTTAAATAAGTTGAGAAAAACTAATTCACACAATTTTTGGTGGACTTTCCCCAAAATGTTGAAGAACATCGGAACTGATTGAATATGTTCCCACTGAAGTATATGGAAAGAACTTGTTCTGAAATGTGAGAACCAATTACGTTCGTATCTCGGAGCCCCACGGTAAGTTATGAAAGTAAGGCGATGTCTGCGAAAACCGTGAATGAAAATTGAATAAATAATCACACAAACGCCATTCAACTCGTTCAGAGTTTTCTGGTGAAAAACTCGAGTAATTCATCGGAAAATCATTCAGAACGTTGAGTCACCTCTCTCAAAATGAAATCCTCCACAAAATCGCCACTCGGACACGCAAAAAACAAATAGTCCGGCACGGATCCTCTGAAGTAACAAGCATTGTCGCTTCTCAACGCACAGAATATGATCATTGTGCAGATCACAACTGGCATCGCCATGTTCAGCGGAAAAGCGAACGAGAACTCCGTGATTGTCACCTTGCACGCGAATTTAGCTGCAAATAAAAGAAGTGAAACATGAAAAATATTTACCCATACCATAAATCGAATGATGAGGTGCCAAAAACTGCACTCTGTAAAGCTGGTGTCACCCAACGAGAAAGCCCATGAAAAAACCTATTCTATAGGAAATTTGCATCTTAAATTTCCTGTTTCGATTTCATGAAACAAATTTTAAGTTTCCAAACCATCAACATCACATTCCAAGGCAGTATTGCTGCAAATAAAGAAAAGTTTTGCGCTAATCGATCTCCTCAATGACGGGAGTTTCTTCGGCAATAATATACAGTGTTTCATGCTCTTCTCTTCATAAAAGATAGCACAAGTGCAGTTGAACCTCTTCAAGTCGAAGTTAACGCTGTTTTTAAATGAAACTAAATAAAAAGAATTATAGGGCGCTGATAGGCGTGATTTTTTCAGCCTTAATCCGCAGTATAAATTAGTTGACGGGATGGTGAACTTCGAGGCAAGGGTTTACCAACACAATTATTCAGTCTTTTAATTCCTTCAAAAACAATCACGTTACATTTTCATTGCTTTTTTGTTTCCTGTGTAAATAAGATACAGTAATAGCCAAAAGGCATCCAGAAAATTCGAGTTATTGAGGCTTGAGGGGAGAAGCCTTTGAGTTAGGAAGATTTTAAATTTATTTTCTCAATTGAACTTTCTAAATTTAATTTAGTTTGCATTGCTTCAAAGGGAATTCCGACAGGGAATTGAAAAAAAAAATCGACATCAACTTCGGCAGGTACGAGCTATCGAGGTTCGACTTCACATAGAATATGAAGAACTTACAAAAGATGTAACAAGTCCAGCCAGCGGCCACGTGGATCAAGAACACCTGAAGTGCAGCTTCAGCATCCGCTGTCCGCATCATTGGTTGCAAGGCTTGTCCAATACTGTCAATCGACGACGTGCCAAAAGAGCCTATCTCAAAATTGCTAACCTACGGACGAAAATCGTTTTCGGAATTGAATTCTCGGAATCAACTTTGAAGATCATTGAACATCTTTCACAAAACCTGTATTAGGTTGATGTTCCTTCGTCAAAAATTCCACTCAAACCTTCGCGTCTCAGCGTAAAACCTTCGCATCCTCAAGCCTTCACAACAACTTTCGCGGAACGCTCAAAAATTAGCGAATGCTTCCAAGACATAACGCATCTACAATTGTGAAAGCAATAAAAAAAAAGCATTTTTGTTGAGCATACGATTCACAATTTCATAACCGAAACCGATGCGTTCGAGAAAGTCTTCTCTCATCACATGGACTTATTACGAGAGAAGAACACTGACAAGATGATATGATCCATAGTTCTTACATTTGGATATGGATAATTTGATCATACACCACTTTTCCGAAAGAAAAAAAAGCATTGAAAATTTAGTGTATGCTACTTCGGCTGTCATTCATTCGTACCTCAGTAATGTTGATGGGATAGGCACCAAAGCTTTCTGCAAAAAGGTTTGAATCAAACAACAAGGTGGCATCTTCTCCATTGATGAAGTGGATGTACAAGACCATGGCTGCCAAGAACAACGCGATCTTCCAGATTGAAATGATACCGTAAGTTGGGTACCGGGCTCCGATCAAATCATTTTTCGCTTTCCCCAAAATCTTCATGAAGGCTGAAAGCAAAAAAAGGAACGAGGATTGAATGATCTCAAAAATATTGTTTCTACAAAGAAATGTTATTCGCAAACAAGCCACTGAAGCTGAGTACAACGAAATCTGGTCCGAATTTGTGAATCTTGACCCTGATTGAGGCAAGGGTTTATTTGCCCAATTAGTTTTTCACTTCCTCTCAAAACAATTCGTCATTATTTTTAAAGCTTTTCTATAAAATAAAAAGCCTCCATGAATCTTGAGTTATGGAGATTTGAGGAGGAAAGCCTTCGAGTTACGCGTGGGTTTTTACTTGGATCGTTTCTAACGGAATTCAGACAGGGACTTGAAAACAATTTGACTCGGTGAGGTTCCAGTTATCGAGGTTCAACTGCACTGTCATTTAGATGCGTCGCGCTATTTTTGAAAATCTCGAGAAAACTCCGCAACTCGATTACGTGGAAAAGCAAACTCCGAGTTCAAGAAAAGCCAAAAAAATACACAGTACCGTACTTCGAAATTATTTTCGTAAGGAATAACAAGACTCGGACAACTAACTGATGTCATATATACTCACGAATGTGTGAATTGTAATCCGAGTAATTCTCCCACCAGCCACAGGAAGTGAGCAGCACCGAGACGGGAATCAGCCAAATTTTCCAATTCCCCAAATTCGGCTCCAACACAAAAGGCCACGCAAAAATGACTGTCAACTGCCCACCGATGGCAGCCACGTCCAACAACATTTTCGTCGTGAAAGACATGCAACCGATAATGCCCAGGGGCTGATCACTTTTCCCGGCAACTGGCTTTCCATCTTCGCCAATTTTGCCAGTGCCTTTGGCATCTGTCAAGTTTCTCGAAAGAAGGCCTGTTGAAAGGAAGCATATTCTGGTTTTTGCACGGATCATCTGACAAATTCCCTTTCCAGGCTCAAAACCGTACATGAAATGGTGCAGAGGCAGGTGAAAGAATAACAAATTCAACAGGTACACAAGAGCATCAGAAAATATAAACTATCGTAAATTTCAGGCATAAAATACAAGGGTTGTCCCAAGGCTGCGTGAGGTTTCATACAGATATTTCAAGAACATGTTTTGCAAAAATCGTCGATGAGATAAACCCAAACCTTAAAATTTAAAAAGCACAAGAAACTCGTGTAAAAATTGTTGTTAAATACCGCAAAAGTGGTCTCGCACATGTGCTATACTTTCTTTGACCGTTGTTTTCAACACCACCTGTTCAAAATTTTTTCAAGCGCTCGCTCAAATGATCGGTAGCAGCCCGAAAAAAAAAAAAAAAATCCGTTGCGACTGAAACGAAACTCACTGAACAATCCTGGAAGAAAGCAAACGCTACTCGTCAACATCGCAGCTTTGATCGAGTCCAATTCCGGCAGAACAACAAATGCCAACATTGCGAGTCCAAGCACATGCAGCGTTTCGAAGACAAATGCAGCAGCGAATGTCGGCAATAACTTCGGCATGCTCACTTTCTGAAACCAAACGATAAAAAATAAAATGACGACTTATTTCAACTACCAAAGAAGGTTGTTTAAATGTCGGAACGCTAAATTTTGACGCCCAATAATCCGATACGTTCACGGCATGTAAAAATTAATCCGAACATACCTTGAACAGATACATTCGTAGCGATCGCCCGAACACAAATAGTTGGGTAGTCGCAAATGCAAAAAAGATCATCCAAGTCCATGAAATTCTCGCCATTTCTGTAGCCTTCACCTCCAAGTTTTTGTCTCTTCCTAAGAAAATTGAAGAGTAAAGTCGACGGCAGAAATCTACTTCAAAAATCTACTTTCAAAACTAGCGACGGAAGACACGTTCAAAAATTCAATTTTTTCCAAAAGAGAAGATTCTGATTTGAGTATCTCCCAATGCTTTGAGTGATGAAAGCAAAACCATTAAAGCAATTCTTTTTTCCACGAACTGGGCTTTTAGTTCATCACAAGAATACATTGAAACAAATTTCCAAATCAAGATTAATAACTGTTCAGTAAAATCTTCATTTTATGCAAATTTGCTAACACGAGGCAAATATCAATGAGAATAAGCAATTTAAAACCACAAAAAAAACTCGAACTGCTGAGTAGTGCTGACATCTAAAAAATTTCAAAAAAAGTACTTCGAAGAACTTGTTTCATTCCAAAGAAAATTTCCTCCTCATTCTCAGAAAGACGCAATAAAATACTGTATTACGCTGATCCAAATTTTCATTTCAGGCTCTAAAAACGGATCCGCCTCCAAGAATTTCCTCGCAATCTCTGAAAATAATGTACAGGTGGACTCTTTCTACGACGATCTCGTTTATATCGATTTTCTCTATACAACGATTTTTTTTGTGGCCTCACAGGGTTGAATTCTTATGTTCTTACAAAAATAATGCTTTCTAGTCCCTTGAGCTTCGTTGTCGAGAGAGCCCACCCGTAAGTCTAAAAAAAAATAATAAAAAACCCAAGTGGATAAAACGGAAAACGAGTTTCCGGCAAAATTTTGAATGGAAGCCACACCTCTCTACATCCATTCTCGAAATTAAATTTGAAAACATGGTTCAGCTCACCGTAGTTCTTGTTGCAATAGCTAACTGTTCGATCAATCTTCAATTGAGCAGTCATGAAGACGAAGGTTCCCATGCCAATACTGGCAGAAGCAAGCACAACCAGAAATGTTATGATGTAAGCACCGATTTTCATCATTTTGATCCCATTCTCGACCCATTTCGGCATCTCCGATTCCTCCGCGGACTTTGGTGGTACCTTCTGAGCTGCATCCCACAGGTAAATGTTTGATCCCTCATCACTTTGAAGAAAAAAACATAATTAAAGCGAACGTGTCTCAGAAGAAAGAAAGTGTCAATTGTTGTTGAATGTACGCCCTCAATCCCCGTTTCCCCTAAAACAAAGACAGGTTTCCCATCGACTACGCGTCCAGAAAGCGCTCATATCAACCGTAGAGTACATTACAGGTTCTAAGATCACGTTATTAGCGACTTATTTTGACGTTTTAAAAATCTTCCAATGCATTATTTCTTCCCCCATTTACGATAAAAACAAGGAAGCAAAATGAAATTCTAGGCGAAGATTTCAAAAAAGCTCAGAAAAGAATCATTGCAAATCGAAGAGAACATTCAAATTCAACACCTGGAACGTTTTTCACGTCGACTCTAAACTTTTTACTACTCTGCGAAGCTGGGTAGAAAGATTAATGTTGAAAAAATTTGAGTTAATATCAAAATAAGAAAAATAAATTTCCTTTCCCAACTGCCTTTGACAAATTTTCAGCACATTGCAAATTGAGAGAAAAATTGGGTTCCATGGAAAATTTTTCCCTTCTCACTCCGTAGTGGCCTCCAAAATGTTTCTTAAAAATCAGACAAATAAGTATATAGAATCATTAAAAGTTACACAGCAAATAAAAAAATTTCCTCGATATTTTTGATGACTTCAGAAATATTTTCCTGATGTTTTATATATTTCATTAGGGCAATCAATCCACATTTTTATCACAGAAGTCCACAATATCTATCGTAAGGAAAACATTTATCGCAATCTTCTTGAATTACAGTAAATAAATTTCAATTGGCTGACAAGATTTCGAAATTAAATTCCACTCTGATTCGAAATTTACTCCCACAAAATCTTACTTACACAAAACTTAGGTAAATGTAGGAGGCATTATCAATCAATCATTAAGTATTGATACAAATTTGCTACTTGAACTCCAAGCAACAGACAGAGGGTAGACAAATCACTAGGGAAGAAGAAGTGAAGTACAGTAGATCCTTACAGAAATTTGGAAAAACCAATATTGGCAAAAATGTTTCAAGCAATATCATTTAAACAATATGCCCTTGGGCTGACGCGACGCTTGTTGCATACGAAGAAGTTTCTTGGTAAACTCCCGGTTTCATGAAAAATTCTTTCCAATTCTCAAAAAAAAAAAAAAAAAAAAAAATCGCAGCTGTGATAACAACATGAAGTAAAGTTTTTCCAATTAACACAATATGATTAGAAGAAAAACTCACGCTTCTTGCTGTACTTCATCGTCGTCATCGTCTTGATCCAAAGCCTCGACATTCGCTTTATCGATGAACTCCGTGTTTTCGGAAAATCCGACAATGCGTGTCTTGAGAGGAATTTCCTCCGCCATCCTCAAGTGACACTTTCCTTCACAGATGCTCAAACTACGCTGCTCATAATCACTTCAACATTCAACTGCAATCACCTGAACAAAATCTCTTAAAACTGACTCTCGATAAATTTCCATCACAAACGAAAAAACGTCAACCACCTACGAAACGGATCACTCAAGCCCAAAGAATTCGCGTCATTGAACCATGATGGAGACACGGGTGTTCGGGAGATAAAAAGTTGGAAAACAGTCAAAAGCGAAAGGTCGGAGAGATGCTGAAGAGTTTCCGAAGTTTTAACAGAAATTAAAAAGATAACATGCGTATCTGGAATCTATCCGAAGACGGCCAGGAATGTAGAATGCCAACAGCGATAAGTAAAACGCGTCATCAAAATTCCGAGATATCAAATCCCGGCTTCGCGATAAAACACGTACTTGTCGACTTCCCTGACATTTCCAAACCACAGCAGGACGTATGAAACGGAACATGCATTTTCCTTGTTCCGCCTGAATTACATCTTGAGTCAGCCTTATCTCAGGAATGAGGAAAACGAGATCACCATTATGAATTTTTTTTTTGTGTGAATAACTTGCAACATCAGCGAATTGTTGTGACATTGTGGAAACAAAAAAGCTTTCTTTATTATCACCCGTGGATTGAACAATTCCTCACATTTGAGGAAGCGGACGCTTCGGGGACACGAAGAAGCGATTCGTCTCTCTCGGTATAAATTTTAAATACTAATCATTTTCTTTTCCAAAATTCGACAAACAAAAACTCATTGCGGAGAAAAGAGCTTCGACCTCCGTTAGCCGCCCAGGGAAAATGCCCAATCGTGCCTGAACTTATTCCCTTCTCGCATCTAATCGTTTGTCGGAAGAAGTACAGTAGAGTTGAACCTCGATAACTCGAACCTCCCGATAAGGTATTTTTCTGAAGTCCCTGTCCCAATTTCTTTAGAAACAATTCATTAAAAGCCTCCACTCCTCAAGCCGCCATGACTTGAATTTTTTGTGGGCCTTCAGGCTATTATTTCATCAACACAGGAAAGAGAAGAGCGAAAAAATTCAACTTATGATGCGCTTCGAAAGGAAGTGAAAGACTATTTGATCGAAGAACCCCTTGCTTTCAACTTCAGCATCCTGTCAAATCATTCAAGAAACAATTTAAGGCTCAGAATATCACCAATTGCAATGCCCTATAATTTTAATTTTCCCAAACAAATACTGCATATGTGTTTCCCTTACTCTATTTCTATTCTATGCTGGTCCCTTCAAGTTCGAACTAAAGAGGTTCAAATGTAGAGTATTTGGGCTTCAACTTATTGACAAGGATAATGTCAACTTCGTTTCTGACTCATCGTATTCCGAAGAATGAATGGCAAGTCCTGACACAAATTGGAACCCCTTCTAAAAAAAAGCCATTCACCTCCTTCAAGCGGACCCTCTCCACGCAACGCAATTTTTTTCCTGGCCCTGAGAAAATCTGAAATTCATGTGATCGAAAATCGGCGGCATTTAGCAGAGAAACAAAAAATAGAATCCGCAGTTGCTTTAAATCTTGGGACAACTGCGCACCACGAAGCACGAAAATCTGGCATTGCTGCTTCAGGATGAATAGCTTCACGCGGAAAAATTTTAAAAATTAGGTCCACCACGTTCAAACAGAATTTTTTGAACCCAGAAACAGATGGAGCTTGGAGTGACTCAATGTGAAATTTGACACCCAACTTGCACAGAACAACTTCGTCGTCGGGAAGATTAATATGGAAAACTGAACATAGCTTGAAATTTCACTGCACAGTTGATTTTTCGGGCACTTCTTCGAAAGCGTGTCAACTTCCTGGCAACCAGCGTGACTGTGTGTATGCACCTCGTACACAACGACATTCCCTATAGAAATATTTTTCTTTCTGAGGCCCAAGCATTGCCATTGAGAGGCCACCTGCAGTTTCAACTGCAATTGACGGAATATTGGTCCACGAAGGGCAACTCCCACCCAACGCTGAAGAACTTCCCGCGCTTCAAAACGATCAACCACGCAAAAATTGTCGGAAAAACCGGCCAACTGTAACGAATTCTTCAGATCAACGCAGCTCGATAACGAATCGGGAAATTTCAGCAAAAAATAAAAGATATGGAAGCTTTAAGCGCATCAAAGGGTACGGAAAAAGACTTTTTCGGAAGATCGTTCATCAAAATCAACGAGAAAGACGCTCATCACTTCATCGGTCCAAAAAAGCTTTCGTTCGCAAAGAAAAAAAAATCATTTCCGACGTTTCCCGATGAACCTCACGAAATTCCAACGGTAAAGCGATACCAATCCCGTTCGTTTTTCAACAAAAATGCCTTACACAGTAAGCGCACAATCAACTCATGGACACACCATGGTTTATCTCAACTTTACAACACGTGGTAAATCAAACCATATCACGACCTTGCGATTGCATGACGATGACAGCCTTGTTTCATGCCCAGGCTCCAGAAGATGTTCTTCTCTCATCGCGAATCCGGGTGAAGTAGGGATGCTCTAATGCACTGGCAGCACATATACGCTTCAACGGGTCGTACACCATCATAGCCTAAGCAAGAAACACGTCCGTTAGAAACGCATCGAACTTTGCACACAGTTTATTGGATAGAACTTCCAAAACAAGTTTGAAAACGTTCATTTCCTTGAATGCAGATTATTAGCCATCACCAGAAGCAGAAAACTTTCGGAAGATTGACCTAACGCATCATATCGCGAAAATGTAATAAAAGGTCCGTCTGACTTTCAATTTCATGCGTTGATGAATTACAACTGAGATACTTATTCTTCGGAAGAAATAACATCATTTCGGAAATTAGGAAGTAATCAACATTTAGCGCAATAAACAAGCCTAGAAAACGAACAAAATTCTCGAAAGCAGATTATGAGACTAAACCAAAATTTGCAAGTCCATTTTGCACCGTAAGCGATGGAAGAAAGCCGTTTCTATCCACAACTTCTGAAGAAATCCATGACTTATAACCAAGGATCTCAAGAGTAGAGTAATGGTTCCGAGGGATTATTTTTGCACAGCAAGAAGAAGCGCATATGAAGCGTGATAACACCAAGAAACTGTCAAAATTTTTAGAACCGTTCAAGTCGTGCATAATGTTTTGAATAAAGACTTAATCTAAAAAAGTGAATCATAAAGCTCTGCTCATTTTAATCACGTGAACTCTCTCTAAAAAAAAAAATCAGTGGACCAGGAAAAAATTCGTTTTAGGGAACCTCTACAAAATGGGTAGAGTCCCGGGACCAAAAGAAATACAGTATCAATTATACAGAGAAAAATCGTTGTAGAGCGAGTTTCCTGTACTAAATAGGAAACAATGAAGGCCGATGAACTGAATTCAATATGGAACCTTGAACTGGTGAAGCCTCGAATTTCATCGTCACTAATAACTGAAATCTTCCCCTCGCAAAATCAAAACAGGATTTCAAACATAAATGGCCCATTACCTACGAAGCTACGATACAGTTTACCGAAAAGCATCGACATTACATTAAGCTAGTCCGAGGGCATTACAAGTTTTATATTGAAAGAAATACATTCGAAATTACGCAACAGATTACTTCATATTGTAGATCGAAGTTTCAGGGAAAACACGTCAGAATGCACTCATTTCGTTCCGCTCGCCTGATTAGACTCCTGAGATTTCTTAAATTTAAACACTGCTCTATCAATGTCTCCCAAATTACGACGGAAAGATGCTGCAAAACCTCAACAAAGATGTTTTCGAGAAAAACAATACTACTTTTGAAACACTTCATACACTATTTAAACTGATGAAATGTACAGAATAAGACCCTTCTCCAAATCTCATCGACAATCAAGCGATTCTCTGGATGCCTTTCGTACATCGTAAGACGTAAGTCGAGTTGCAGTTTTTCACTAGAATAAGCCAACACAATTTTAGGAAGCAGAACAGAAAATAATTTCTGTTCTGGCTAAATCGAAAGTACTGTACACTACTGCAGTAAATTTTTTTTCTCAGGTTTACAATACCTTGAACAAATGTCTTCCAGCGTCGCACAGGCGAGGTACAAGGTTGCCGACATCCTCAGGAGTGTCCCAAAACGGAAGCTTGGCAATTGACACGTGATGCGATTTCAACGCAGGCCACACTTTAGCAGTAGGTGTTCCGAAAGCTTTGAACATACGGCATTGCTGATCGATTTCCGCATCACCGTTCAACAATCACCGTTCAACAATGGTTTGTTGTTTGACTGAAATACATCGAACGCGTTTTCAAAACGAACTTGCCGAACAAATTTAATACGCGGAACAGTACCACTTCGGCAAAGATACATCCTGTGGACCAAATGTCCAAGGCTGACGTGTAGTACTTGAAATTCAGTAGAATTTCGGGAGCGCGATACCACAAGGTCACGACTTCATGAGTGTATGGTTTGTTTGGAATGCCCATCTGCGATAAAAAAAAAAAAAAATTAATAGATTTATACTACCCAAAGATTGAATCTTTCACTGAGATTACTGAGAACGATCGAAAACAAGGTGGGAATAAATTTTTCAATGCACCTAATCATTCTCATCATTCGTTCGTTTGTTAGGGGAAAGCATTCAAAAAGAAGGCAACACGACCATAAGCATCCGTGTCTAATTATTTAGCGCATCAAATGTTTCTCATTATCAGCTCATAAGTTCTTTTTAAGCTACAGCACGCACGGTTTTAAATCTAGATTGAAACAAACCTTCCTCAGATCAGAAATGCCTTAAGATGAACATGAGATCTTTAAAATTTGTGATCGGTGAAATATGGAATGTGCTTTTTGCCATTCGTAAAATACAGTACCTTCCACGCGCGACGGATTGCTCATGGGCACACGGGTTTGCCGCAATTGAACATCGCTTCTCTTTAAAAGCCATTAAATACACAAACGAACAAAATATAGAATTGCCAAGAAATTTAACCAACACACCAATAGGTCAGGGTGATTTCTCAAGAGTTACCTTTTGTCTACGTGTTTTGAGCCTCTTAAACACAATAAATAATATGAACACTCAATCTCAAGCAAGCGTACGTTTTTTTTAACGATTTTATAAAAGGGATTTCGGCAAGTCCTTTAGAGTGTCGCGAAGTAATATTCGGAATACGTTTCAACCAAACTTGACTGACGATTCTTAGCAATCCGAGTACTGTACAATAATTTCTTGAAGCCAACGCGGCGGTAATAAGTCAATCCAGCTCACCGTTCGCGCAAGACCGAAATCTGCTATCTTTAGACAACCCTCATTCGAGACCAAGATGTTCTGAGGCTTGAGATCACGGTGCACAATGCGTCGAAGATGGCAATAATTCAACCCTTTCAAGAGCTGTTCCATGAGGTTCTGCAGAATGGAAAGAAGTTCAACATCCACCGCAATCGAATTTGTCGAACAAGAATTTACCCTGATCACGTCTGACGAAAGTCCCTGTGGGTGATTGTGCAAATACTTTCTCAAGTCCATATCCATGTATTCAAAAACCAGGTAAAAATCGTGTCCCGCCGGAACGATTTCGTGCAAACGCACGACGTTCGGATGATCCAATTCAACGAGTAAAGCCATTTCGCGCAGCGCTGTACTTGGAATTCCCTCGCCATCACTACAGGAAGGTCGCGAACAAAATGAATAAGATATACAGATGCAAATTACAGATAACTCACGCCTCCATTTGAATCTTCTTCAGAGCCACGATTCGATTACGGTTGCTCGTATCTTGTCCTTTGTACACGACGCCGTAAGTGCCTTCGCCGATTTTACTTAGTTTCACATATTTTTGCATTTTAGATGAACGGTCGTACCTGCTTCTGATCGCACGGTTCGAAGTCAGCAATTGGATCCAAAGAAATACAGCTATGGAAAGGATACCTTCACGATGATGTCGATGCACACTTAAACAAGGATCAACCAACCAAATCTACAATAACGTAGTTTCGCCAGGTAAAAAGGCATAATTACTTGAAACGAACACGGCAGAATCACTCGTTTCCCTTCAGCGATCAGATTCTGTGCTGCCCGAAGGGGCACCCAACGTTCACCGAGTGACACCTAGTAGTGTTATTCTCAAACATAATCCAACTTAGGAAGTAGGGCGCAGACCAGGAATGGTATGGCAATGGTCAGTCCATAACATAATACAGAGAGACCCTGAAATGCTACACCCCAACTAACAACAATCCGACTTGAAGTTTTAAAACATCTGACCCAACATCCGGACAATAACTAGACTTGGGGAGATTTTTCCAGCGTTTCTGGAAACATTTTTATATTTTATTTTGTATTTACTTCATATTTGTTGAAGAAATTGAGTTGTTTACAACTATAAATACTAAAGATAAAGGTTAACTAAAAATTACCCCAATTCATAATAAAAAAGGCTAATCTTTTACATTTTTTCAATTCATTTGATCATGATGGGTGCTCAGTACAGTATTGCAAACCTGTTCTTGTTCTTTGCTTCATGATCTTATTCTGATGTCAAAACATCAGATTCTGGGTGGTTTTTTTCTGTATCTTTAAGCTGATAAAAATTATTTTGCTCCATTTTTCGGGAGATTTTTTTCTTGATCATCAATCAACAGAAGAACCAATTAAAAATATTCACATTGAAGTCTATGGGAAAACAAGGTCCAACATGCAAATGTTCCAACATACGGAATTGGTTAATGCATCAATTACATCCGCATTTCAATGTCTCAATGTACATTACATACGGTAATACAGATATAATCCATAATTGTAAATAAAACAATATTTTTAAAGGAATGATGCCACTACAATCAGGGTTATATATGCATGTGGTAATATTTATAAGGGGAAAGGTTAGACCTGCATACAATATTTCTTTTGGACTGTAACAATATTTTAAAGAAGAATTTAATGCATCTATAAATGACAGGGATTTGCAAACTTTTGGTATGATATACTGGAGAGTTCCTTGTCCGTGATTTCCGGCACTGTGTGAGAGATTTCCAGAAACACTACAGGAAAATGTGCCAACTAAACGACTGTATACACTATAGTGCACATAATGTTGCAAGTGACATTTAAAAGCCAAGCAGATATTCATTTTCATCATTGACAAAAATGAAACCTGAAATTGGAGGATCGTCAAAAAGACCTGCAGCTTTAATAACTTTTATTGTTCAAGATATTCTGATGATATTGTCTGAATGATGAGCCAAAATCGGTATAGCTCACAAGGATATTCTGGTAGTTTCTTTGACTCTATCTTGTCTTTACACTGAACACAAATGTGATGCATTTGTAGCAAATTAAAATTTCACTCTAAAAAAGTGACTGGTTATTTGTGCATACCTATGTTACAATGATTTTTTATTACAGTACGTTTTGTTGAACTTTTAAAAATTCCTCTCACAGTATATAAGTGCGGGTACTGTAGTCTGAAAAGTACTGTATATTAAACTTCTGAAGAAGCAGAATGTTGAATATCATTCTTCTGGCACTGCTTTGTTCATTATAGAATGCAACACAAATTTTTCTTCATTGGTAAATGTACAATTCCATAAAAACGCATCAAATTCTTTTTAAAGCATCATAAGCTCTGTTTTTAAGCATCAAAAATGTTTCATTGCAGGAATTTATACCTTTTTAAATTTCCATACATTTTGGGTAGTATATAGAGAAAAAAATGCCCCAATAAGAAACAAATAAATTACGTAAAAAACTAGGTTTGTCCAACTTTTTGCCCTAGGCAACAAATTTGACTTGAGGAATGAACTTTCTCCACAAAAAATCAAAAATCCCAAAAATTTTGCTAATGAACAATTCCAATAACAAAGTAACTTTTTATTTTTCACAACATTTTTTCTCAAATGGTAATTGCTTCCAAATAAGAATTTCTTTTACTTGAAATTTGGACTAAAAGTCAGATTTTGAGAACATATGTTGAAAATTTGCATTGTCTTTTGCATGGCTTCAATCATGCTGCTGGCAGGTATTTTTAATATGGAATCTTTATTAAATAGTTTTCTTTGTTTTATAGTCTCTCTCTAAAATGTTTCCATTTATTTTCTTCCTTTTAGATTGCATTATTTTGTACAGCTTATGTTATCAATTGAATGATTTCCCTTATCTGCTACAGCACTATGAATTTCTTGAACCAAGTATATACACCTATATAGATGGAAGCTGGAATAATAGATGGGGTTTGTTGCTCAAGGTCAGCAGTAGATTTTTCTGAAATTCCTGATAAGTGCAATGCTGATCACTATTTTACAAAATTTCAGGATTTCTGATTTTTTCAGAATATATAGGTAAACTCCTACAACAAAATCCAAGGGACAAGAAAAAAATTCCTTGTTAGAGAGCCCCATCTATAACATGGGAAGAGACCCCACAAAAAACTTCTTTATATGAACAGAGAAATTGATGCAGACAAGATTGTTGTAGAGAGAGTCCACCTGTATGCATTAAAGTTTCAAATACACGTGAATCTTGGTAAGTCAAACCTCCCTCAGTTGAATTCCTCCCTAATTCAAAAATTTTCAAAGTCCCTGTCTGAATTCCCTTAGAATCAATGCATTAAAAACCTCCGTAACTTAAAGTCTTTTTCTCTGAAACCTCTGTAAGTCAAATTTTCTGGTGCCTTCTGGTTATTATTTCCTAGAAATATGGAAGAGGATATGATTAAAATAAATAATTTGATGCATCTTGAAAGGAAGTGAAAGACTAATACATTAAATGAACCCAAGCCTCCAAGTTCAGCTGCAAGGTGTAAACTCATTAAACAGCAAGTTTAGGCCCATAATATCCTCAATCATTTACAATTTCCCAAACTTTTTTCACTTCCTCTCACAATTCTCCTTAACTGCATGGAAACCTCCAAAAATCAAAACCTCCCCAAGTCTAATTTTTTCCTGGTCCCTATAGAAATTCGACTTACAGATAGGTTCAACTGTACAATACACTACTTGAAAAAATAAATGAAAAAAGGTTGGGTTTTTGACAAAAGAGCCAATCATTCTCTCCTCATTCTTTTTTTTTCTCTTTTATTATTTTCCTGTCGGCGTTTGGATGATGAAAGGTGAAACGCGACGCCAATCAGGCTGCTCGCATCATGAACAGGGACACCACTATTTCAGGGCTCCCGACTCTCTCTATAGCGCGGGCATAGAACAGACAGACAGACAGACAGACACATTTTCTCGCCATCAGGATTAATAGCGCGCGGGAGGGGGGCGGAGAACAACTTTGCATTACAATCACCATTGTTGACACAAATCATCATCATCATCACCATCACCATTAGCAACATGCAAGCAGCATGCACAGGGGGATTCGATGCGCGCGACGTTGGCATCACTGCTGCTGCGCCGGGTGAGAGCAGTAGTGGTGCTGGTCCTCAACGTGGTCAGCTTCTGATGTCGGTGGAGGAGGAGGACTGTACGTGATGGTGCAGATGGGTACCGTGACTGACAGACAGGTGTTGCTAACAATACCAGTGCTGCTGTTCCCTCCTGCTCCTGATGCTGCTGCTGATGATGAAATGAAAATGTATAGGTGGAAGTTTTTTGTTGCAACAAATGTCCATCATCAGCTGGTGATTTGCAAACATGTGTGCATTGATGACATTTATAAACAAAATCCAGACAGTTTCCTATACAGTATCACCAGCTGAAATGAATTATTTAAATTGCTTCATTCTGAGAAAACCTTTTTTCAAGCCCACCTTTCTAATTTTTGAAGACATTCCACTACATACATTGCTGTTTTTCATTGGTTTGGTTCATAATTTTTTTTCTTCAAAAAAACTTGTACACTTTTTTAAATGCCTGCGATAAAGTCTTTCATGTTTCAAGCAAAACTGTTGTCTTTCAAAAATTGTATGAAACTTTGCCAGTCTGCAGAAAATTCTCTGGAAATTTGCTGGTCTGCAGGCTCAAAAAAAGGGTTGGGGAACATTGGTACTGTATATATGGTATGAAGCCCAAACCAGTATATGAGCATGTATTAACAAAAGTAGCAATGCAGTCTGTTATTTTTTTTCTGAAATGTCTGATAGACAATGGCAGTGGAAATTATCTCATTAAATAGTTGAATTTCCTCCCAGTAACACTTGAGACAAATTTTCACCAGCTGAAATGAATTATTTAAATTGCTTCATTCTGAGAAACCTTTTTTCCAGCCCACCTTTCTAATTTTTGGAGACATTCCATGCCACATTACTGTTTTTCATTGGTTCATAATTTTTTTTATCAAAAAAGCATAAACCTTTTTTAATGCCTGCCTCCCAAGTCTTCCAAGTTTCAAGCAAAACTGTTGTCTTTCAAACATTTTATGAAACTTTGCCAGTCTGCAGAAAATTCTCTGGAAGTTTGCTGGTCTGCAGGCTAAAAAAAAAAGGGGTTGGGGAGCATTGGTACAGTACTGTATATATGGCATGAAGCCCATACCAGTATATGAGCATGTGTCAACAAAAGTAGCAATGCAGTCTGCTATTTTTTTTTCTGAAATGTGGAAATTATCTAATTAAAAAGGTTGACTTTCCTCCCAATAGCACTTGGGACAAATTTTCACCAGCTGAAATGAATTATTCAAATTGCTTCACTCTGAGAAACCTTTTTTCCAGCCCACCTTTCTAATTTTTGAAGACATTCCACTACTTACATTGCTGTTTTTCATTGGTTACTTGGTTCATAATTTTTTTTCATAAAACTCATACACTTTTTTAAATGCCTGCCATGAAGTCTACCAAGTTTCAAGCAAAACTGTTGTCTTCAAAAATTTTATAAAGCTTTGCCAGGTCACAGAAAATTCCCTGGTCTGCAGGCTTATAAAGGGTTGGGGAGCATTGGTACAGTACTGTATACACTGCCCCCCCCCCGCCTAACAGACCTCCCGTGTAAGGGATTTTTGCTGAACAGACCAGCTCTGCAAGCAGTTTTTCCACCCGCCNTGTAAGGGATTTTTGCTGAACAGACCAGCTCTGCAAGCAGTTTTTCCACCCGCCCAACAGACAAAATCCGCCAAACAGACTTCTTTTGATTTAAAATTTGTGTTGAAAATTGAAATTTTTAATTTTTATGTAATTGAATTTGTGTAAAGGACTTTTTGTATAACAGACTTGTCCCTAGCACAAATCAAGTCTGTTAGACGGGGGTTGACTGTATATGGTATGAAGCCCATACCAGGATGAGTGCTGCCTGGTCCACAATAGTCCTCTGCCTCTGTCATGATGCTCCAGGTGGAGTCAATGTCCAGTGGTCCACCCCGGATCCCATCCGACTGGTTCCAGCTCAGCAACAGACTCTCTGGCACACTATTGTCTTCCAAGTCACTAGCACCGCCATCATCGTAATCCTCGTCTTCATGGTCATCATCATTTTCATCATCCTCTTCACCACCACCACCACCACCACCACACAATTCGTCGTCGTCATCGTCGCAAAAGTCGCAGCAGCATTTATTTTTGTCGTCACCGCCACCGCCGCCACCTTCAGCAGCTTTCCCGTCGCCCAGCACGCTCTCATCGCCGCCGCCGCCGTCGTCGTCCTTTTGCAGCGGCGCCTCATCACCGTCACCATCAGCAGTGGGTTCTGATGGTCGACCGTTGACTTTCTTATTCTTGCATGGACCGTCGTCAACGGCAGCAGCAGTGTGTGCTTTATTCCGGCGTCCCTCGCGCAAGAGGCGGCGTCGACGATGCCACATAGTCTCCCGGGACGACGCCGCCGTCAGCAGCATTCGTTGTTGTGGAGGCGGCAACGTGTGCTGCTGTTGGTGGTGGCGGCGGTGGTTGGCCAATGGAGTGACGCCCAGGAGCATCATGAGGGACGACGACGACGAGGAGGAAGAGGGACGCCGTAATTCCTCGGGCGAGGTGAGGGAGCAGCAGCCGCCGCCACCGCCGGACGTCGTCGTATAAATGCCGTTGTTGTTGTTGTTGTTGTGGCGGCTGTTGTCGTTGTTGTTATTGGTAGTCGTTGTTGCACCTGGGACCCAGCTCCGACTGCGCTCTCTTATTCTGCAGGCGCCGGAAGGCCCAGCAGAGGCGGCAGTGGCGCCCATCATTTCACCGGCATCAATGGCAACAGCAGGATTATTATGAGGGTTATGACTGCGACGGCTGCCAAGTTTTTGATGATGATGACGATGTGGAGAGACAGACAGGGAAGAAGGCGTTGTCGGTGTGTGCTTGCGAGTCTTGCACGGACGCCCATTGCCGCCGCCGCCGCCGGCGCCGTTTGCTGCCACAGCCGCCGCCGCCAGCTGTTGTGGTTGTTGCTTCGAGTTTTCGCAGCCCCTGTGTGAGAATATCAGCATCGTCAGTGTCACGTCCTGGAGTGGCTTAGCTGCATAAAATTTGTTTTGTCTTGAGGCCAGTATATGAGCCTTGCCAAAATCCTGTTTTGGTGAGACTCACTGAGCCTCACCCAAGGCCAAGAATTGGCCCTCACTACAATGATTTTCCCTGAATTGGCCAATCCTGAGACAAGTAGAAATCACCTGATTTCTTCCTGACGCCAGTCCAAGCACCTGAGTATATAAAAGCCTTCATACCTTATTTTTGAGAGGAGAAGTGAGAATCTAGTGTTAACCCTTGGACAGTGAAGGGTTCTTTCTCAGTGCACAGCAGAGTTGGGATTTTTCTGGGGGGCGGCACATTTCAGTTTGACCCAAGGTTACTGAAATGCACCCAGGTTGAGGAGGCCTATGTTGGGAAAAATCTGGGAGGCAAATTTTCTTTTGTTTGCAAAATTTTCCCATGCAAATTCTATGCCAGGAATGCAGGAAAAAACATCACCCAGCAAGGGATTTTTAAAATTTTCATTGAAAATTTTCTGCAGGATTAGAAAAAATCTTGGACTTCTCCCCAACTTATAGACCTTGGTAAGAAAGTAGGTTTTTTTTTATTCCCAGTGCCCAGTGGCACAAAATTTTACAAGAATTGCTGCACAAGGGTTAAATAAGGGCCTTTAACCTTGAATTACCTTATTCATTCTTCTGAGATAACCAGCAATCAGCCAATCTAACTATTGACTTTTCCATTCCAAACAAACGCTTCACCAACAGCCAAATGATGATTTGGGCAATGAGAATGAACTCCTCTGAAAAGAGTTGGAGTTCTTATTCAAAACTTGCATTTTGATGGCTGCACAATTCAATTCCATGGTTTGGGATCCATTGGACCCATGAATAGCTACAAACCCACAGTCTGTAATTGTCCATCCACCTGCAATGCATGCTCTCATTTCAATCTCCTAAATTCTCCTTTCAATAATGAGGAAAAAGATACACAGCATGGTACTCAAGTACATAAGGTACAGTTGTGTACTGTACAGGTGGTACCTTGTAATTCAACACTAATCCATTGCTGAACTTGAGTTATTGAATAGCAAATTGGTCAAATTGCAAGACACACCCTGAAATTCAAAAATTCAAGTACAAAAATGCAAAAAATGGCCAAAGCTGGTTGAATTGTGGGGCAAGGGTCAAATTGCAAAGTCAACCTCCCTGCAAATTCAACTGTTGAATTGCAGGACAGTCAAATTGCCAGGACAGCTATACCTGCTGTATTTTCAAAGTTGATTCAACTAAGGTGTGCTTCATTCTCACCCCTGTTTCAGACAAAGCGAGCCATCATCAGTAGTCATCCCTTTTGTGGGAAGAACAGCACTGACAGACACAGGACTCAATGACAGTAGTCCTGCTGTTGAATCAGCAACAACATTATTTTCAGCAGCAGCAGCAGCAGGATGAACCACAGCAGACAAAGAAGAATAACCCTGCATCTTTGCAGCATGATCATCATCTTCATCATCATCATCATCATCAGGCATCTCAACCAGATAAATGTCCTCCGGGAAGATGCGAGAATCACCACCATCATCATTATTCTGAGCAGCAGGTCGATCCAATTGCAGCAAGTTGCGTCTTCGGTAATTGCACGGCGACGGCATGGCGTCCATCGTCATCATCACGTGCCTCATTCCCGACGACTCATCCTTGTCGTCATCAGGCTTCTTCTTATTGGCCGCCTCAGCTCCTGCATCCCCGTTGCGTGGCGGCCGTGGCGGCGGCGGCGGTGGTGCTGCAACAGGGCGTCGCAGCCCTGGCCTTGATCCCGCATCCTCTTCATCCTGCACACTTATGCCCTGATCATCATGCTGCTGATGATGGTCTTCACACACTACCATGCTTGCTGCCATTGCCTCTAGGAGCTCTGACAAAATTAAAAAAGGAATATAATAAAGAGATAATGTATAATTGGGTTGGGTGGGAATAAGGGGGTTTGGTTGTGGAAATCTTGAGTGAACCTTGTGAACACTGAAAAGCGGCAAATAAAGTGTTCTGTTCATCCATTCAAACTTCTGTGTAAAACAATCAGCTGTTATCATTTTTAACACGTTTTTATTAACTCGCTTTAGTTTAAGGTTATTTTTTGCTTTTTGAAAACGTGGTTTTTTAGATTAATTTTTGAACTACTAAATTGAAGATTGCTCATCCTTTATAAGCATTTCTCAATCATTTGAGAAACCCTTGGAGTTCCTTTATAAGCATTTCTCCTACATATGCTACAATTAATAAGTAAAAATGTCTATGGCCCATGCTGCTAACATACATAACCAAGGCAAAAATTGGTCATCCAGAACTGAGATTATATAGAGGGAAATTAATTTTATGCAACATAATTTTTTTGTAACATTGTCCTCATATAAATAAGTCCTGATGGCGGACCAACAAAAAATGAATCATCAAAAGTTTTCAGAGATGATATATTTGCAGTGATTAGAATTTCATACTGTATTGAGTTTATTGACTCACTCGCTGGCAGCAGGTGGATTCCAGGCGAATTGAGCAGCTTCTCGTGGGCCTCGGCCTTGATGACGCGCCTAGGCCGCACCAGAGACGCGGACGCGCGTTCATGCTGCCAGCTGAGACCCACGGCATTGAGGCCAGTGGGCAGACTCGTAGTGACGCTGGTCGCCTGCATCATCAGGAGGGACGCCGTCCCACCTCCGTAGGCCGCACCGCCGCCATTGACGTGGCCGCCTTTCCCGGATGATCCTGCTGGCCCTTCTCCGCCTCGGGATCGTTTGGTTCTTCGCCTGCTCGAACGAGTTGTTCCACCGCCGCCACCGCCGCCGCCGGTGGCGTCCATCATGGGGTCAGAGAGGATGAAACGGCGATTCGCTTCGACCAACTCAGCGCACATGGACTTGCGTCGCTCCTGTTGGATTTAATTGAGTGATATGGATGAAATACGATCAAAGTAATGCAAGCTAGAGGCTCAAAGCTGATATATACGCGCCTACATTTTGTCTGATACAGTATCATCTTCTTCTGTCCCATTTCGATACCCTACATCCAGACAATTTTTGAACATATGATAACAGTGAAGGTAGGAAAAGTTACTCTGCATCCTGTAGTGGAACTTGTTTTACCTTGATTTGTTTGCTGCCTAACTCATTTCAGAAACAACTGATTGGCATTGCAGAAACCTAAGGCACTGCAGACAACTATACCATAAAAATGCATACCATTTGAAAGGAAATTGAACAAGCTTTCATTTGGTGCTTTTTTCATTGCCACATCTGTTGCGGACCAAAGCAACGCAGCTCCAGCATCCAGTAGAAACCAGACCCCAAAACTTGTAAGATTTCCAAGGCCTGTGAGCCTCGCAAAAATCCCGTTTTTGCAAGACTCACTGAGCCTCATGCACAATTCAATTCCTTTGTCTGGGATCCAATGGACCCATGACAACATCTAAATTTGCTGCTGAGTTATTTCAAGTCAAAAATTGATTCACTTTTGTGGACCTCCCTCTACAATCTGTCTTAACATAACCTAAGTCCTCGACATTTGTATCATTGTTGAGGTTACACTTGAAGCAAATTATTTCATAAACATCACTGTATTGCAGTTAATGTTTGGTTAAATTTATGTTTGGTAACAACTTAATGGCTTTATAATGCAACTCTAAGGGGAATAGGGTTCTGTTTTATGATGGGTTCTGTTTGTGACAGTCCTCCTGGAACAGAATATTGTAATTAAGTGAGGGCCCAAGTAAATACAATAATTTTTATCATTGATTCCACGTTATGTCTCAACAAACAGTCACATTTTGAATGGGAAATTTGAGACTGTGCCTGCCTTCATTGTGGATTTTCCATTAAGAAATCAGAACATTTTCCCAAAAAAAAAGTTTGATGTACTGGAATTGGTGAGTTTGTTGTAACAAGATTTTTATAACATGTATACCTTATAAGATTTCTGCTGGGACTTGGAAAAAGTTTTATATACTGTACTGAAAAATTTGTTGTAATGTAATTTGTTGCAACGAGATTTTACTGTATCCATCCATCTCAGTCTCACCTCAATCTCCGCCTCTTCCCGGTCCAGCTCATCCTGTATTTGGTTGTCCAGCTCCTCCTCCTCCATCTGCAATTCACATTCCATTCGAGAATCATTCCCTCGATTCAATTATCTCCGCAAGAGTTCAGCTATTTAAAAATGTCTTCCATGACCGCGACCGAGTGCAAAGCGCCGCTTAAATTGGTGAGTCTCAATTATTCAAACGATGCCACATGCCAAAAAAAAGGATTAGCGTCCATGACAATGTATATAAGTGGAAAAAATAAAATATATACACTGCATATGTTATGCATATTTAGATGAATATTCGTCGTCGTCGTTGTTGCTGTTGTTGTTGGCGGCGATGAGGTAAGTGTGTTACTGCCGATGATACAGGCAGAGAAAATGCGAAGAAAGGAAACACGGCTAAAATATAGGCACCCAACAGCCGGCGCTCTACGAAGTCCCGAATTTTAGGAAGCACAATTGTTGAAAAAAAAAAATTGAGTGAATAGAAAGTACTGCACGTATAAACTGTATCACGTTGTTCAAGATGGCCACTCAAGAACTGATGATACTGTATTTAAAAGCGTACATACCGTAATATATGTTCATCATGGCCTCCGGTTTCCATGTTGCGAAAAAATGTTGCAGTGATGGTCTCTATATACATACAGTGAAATCTCGTCACCTGACGAAGATCTTATTGGAAAAAACATAAAATCTTCGTTTAAAAAACCAGGCATATATAGAGAGCCTCAAGTAAGATTCTTGTTCTACTGGAGATACTCAGTGAGACCCAGACATGCAGAAACTTCGACTTACAGACACTTGAAAATAAAAAAATAAAAAATCTGGCCTTAAAATCCAGGAAATGGCTTGAGATCACTTTGCCGTAAATTCCAGAAAAATCGAAAAACTTTTATTGTGTAATTTTCTTATCTCTCATATTATTGAACCAATTGAGCTACTATATTCACTAAATTAAAGAAAAACTGTCATTATGCTGAACTTTTATTCTAATTCATTTATTCTAATTTGTCATGAATCCATAAACTGCTGCTGTGTTTTGCGCTTCTTTCTCAAGAATTTTTCTATTATCTGTGCTCATTATTATATAGTAAGGCACATTCTTGTTCTTTACCTTTTGATGCCAAAAGATCAGATTGGATCTTGGACAAATTGAGACAGACAACTTGAGACAGGGCCAATCTGAGACAGGGCCTAATTGAGAAAGATGCTTTTAGAGACAGGGAAAATTTGAGACAGAAACTTTTGGAGACAGAGACAATTTGAGACTGAAACTTTTGGAGAGATTAAGAAATTGAGACAGATAAATTTTGAAAATTTGAGACATTTTGAGACAGATGTATTTGAAGACAAAATGACTTGACTGCATTTCTCCCTATTATGTTATGTTTAAGGTGTGAAAATGGACAAACTTGAACTGTTCAGTGAAAATTCCATGATCTCAGGGTGTTTCTCCTTTTTGTCCATCATCACTGTCAAGTGAGTTTTCCTCATGAAGGAAAAACTCAAATCTTTGAACCAACCTAAGTAGATTCCTCTCCTCATTAAAATAGTTGTTGACTCAATTTGTACCTGTCTCAAATTGTCCCTGCCTTGAATTGTCCATGTCTCAAATTTTGTGTCTCCATTTGTCCAGTCTCAAATTGTCTGTCTCAATTTGTCCATATCCTGATCAGATTGTATGTGGGTATCCTTGTGACAGTTGTTTTCCACACCTTCAAGGTGAGGGAATCAATTTTTATTTATTATTCTGGAGACTTATTCCTAATTGTTCATCAACTGCTTGGAGAACTAAAATAAAAAATTGTCATTATTGAAGTCTGTATAGGAAAATGAGATCCAACATGCATACATTTTAACTTAGAGACAATTAAAGGTCTGAGCACCAATTTTGTCCACATTTCGGGGTCCAACCGTATCTCAAAAACAATTTGGCTATATACAGTGCTGTAACGAGATTTTACTGTATACAAGCTGAGCAAGCAAGCAATCTAGTGAAGCGGTGTTAAATAAGCCATAAACTGCAGCAGTGTGTCTGAATAAAGAGCAAAAGAATTCGAAAATTGCCTAAGAGCGGTTTATAGGTGAATATCTAACAGAGGAAAGTTAGAATACAGTGGTGCCTTTGTTGACAGACTTGATGATGACGAGTTCAAAGTTCAAAGTTTGGTTGTGGAAATCTTGATTGAACCTTGTTAATGCTGAAATAAGCGGCAAATAAAGTGTTCTGCTCATTCATTCATTCAGGTTGGAAGTGCGTGGAAAACTGGTGTTTGCTGAAGGATTTTTTAAAATGCAATATTGAAAAAAGTATTCCAAAGCCACATATCAAACAGCTTTTTGCATGGAGGCAATGTATACTTTTGGCCATTCAATGTTATGTGGTTTTATGGGAGGATGTTTCATTGTTATATCTATTGTACAATTGAAACTTTGCTTCAGGTAAAATTGTAAAAAGTTTGAGCAAGAAATTGAGAAAAGATGGCACATTTTTTTGTTTGGACAATTTTGTTTTTTTTTGGAACAACTTTGTCATAACTCATATGCAATCTACATTTTCCTCTACCAAATAAAATTTTTGCATATGAATTTCTTGTTTTTTTTTTGTTCTTTTGTCATGCAGGGAAAAACTGTATGATCAGGTGTAGGCTGTTATTCATTGAAAAATTATGGCTACTGTGGGAGTTTTTTTTTCTTTCGCAGGATAATATCTGTTTTGCAAAGCGTCTGTTAACCGGGGCACCACTGTATCGAGACTCTCTTATAAACAGCTGATGCCTAACCTCGTTCCTCAGCAGGCACAAGAAATAAAAAATAATAATCCACCTAAGAAGCTCAGTGCTGCTTTTCAAAAATATCAGGCAGACGGGAGCATGTCAGAAATACTTTTTTTTTTCTTCGTCAAGCCTTCGCCCCAGCTGTTTTTTTTTTCTGCCACTCTCAATCAATCAATCAATCACAATCAACGATATTTTCTCTTTTTTCTCTCTCTCTCTGTCTAAGTGTCGAGCAAGAGATGAGATGGATGCAGTCGAAATACGCAGTCGACGACGGACCAACACTCACACACTCGGCTCGGGCATCGACTCCTCGTCTTCTTGATCCGCTCGCAACATCATCAGCCTCTTGTTGCTCTCGAACAAAGGCTTCGAATGCTGCTTCGTCTTCGTCTTCTTCTTTTCGGATGGTCTACACTTGTGCGTATTTTACCAGCAGTACGTAAAATTCGCGACGACGTCCGAATATCGCAGAGAAGTATACATGAATAGAATGAAATAGACACGGATTTGATTTTTTTTGGTTGCGCGCGACGATGACGAGACAAAGTACGGTATATGTAGGTACGGCAGAAAGGTGGGTGATGATGGACACATGGGTACGAAAACAGGTACATTACTGTATATATGGGATGCCGAGAAAGCCCATGGACTTGTTGTTTTTTTTCTTGGCTGTTCTGTATAATTTTGGCATTTGCGGGAATATTCTTTCAGAAAAAATATCCACATTTTTTTTACTTTACTTCGAGTGTGCTCCAGACTCAAACTCTTTTCAAAAAACTTTGGCCACAGAGAAAAAATTAAACAGAGAGAGAACCCCAAGAAACATCATTCTTTCTCCAGCAGAAATTGCCTTTTCTCGAATTTTCAAACAATATTATGAAAGAAATTGGGATATTTGAATTGTAGAAAACCATTTCATAAAGAAATAAAAGGTATCATAACTTCAGCATAGCATCCCACTTGGAGTTTCTGATGTAGAACAAGGACAGGGTTTTTCAACAGGCTTGGAAGTCAAATTACAGTTGAATATCACCAAGTGAAATTTTAGGGGACTCCGATAAAATCAACTTCCAGAGTTTTTTACTTGAGGAATTTGGCATGGTAAATCAATAAAAAAAAATTGTTGGTCAAATGATTTGAACTTTTTATAAATTTTAGATGTCCTGCCTGCAAGAATGAGTGAGACCCCACTACATGTGGACACCTCAACATGCGGACAATTTGACATAGGACTGAATTTGACTGAAAAATTTTGAGGCCCAGAATATTACCACTTGAAATTTCCAGAAATTCTTCTATATTTCCATCAACCAAAATACTATACCTGTTTCCATAAGTCAAAATGAACCTAACTTGATTTTTTTGCTGGTACCTTGAAATTTGATTTACAGAGGTTTGATGGTACCTTGCAATTTTACCTCCTGCAATTCGACAAACTCAAAATTTGATGGTCAAATTTGCAGGTAGATTGACTTGCAATTCATCCTTTGCCCCACAATTCTACCTGCTTTTTCCATTATTTATTGCATTTTTGTTCATAAATTTTGAATTTGATGGAATTTGCAATTCAACCCTATAGTTCAGCAATGGATTAGTGTCAAATTGCAAGGTACCACCTGTAAAATACAGTACTTCTGAAAGGATTTGCTCTTTTGGAACAAAAACATATATCCCTTTCAGCAGGAGTGAGAATTTTTGTAAAAATTCACATCAGAAAGTCATCCACCATTGTCTTAAAAATCTTGACTCCCATCATGCACTTTTTCTTTCCACCCAACAGTTGACAGAGGGAATATTGAACTGTTTCTTGATAAGCGTAGAAAAAATGTACAGGTGAAACCCAGATAACTCAAACCTCCCTAAGTTGAATGCCCCTCTAAAAGTCCATTTTTTTTCAGGTCCCCATTTGAATCCTGCTGTATCACCAATAGATTAAAAATCTCCCTCAGTCAAAAGCTTTTCCCCTCAAACCTCCATAAGTTGCATTTTCTGTGGCCTAGATGTTGGCCATTATTTTCTTGAAAAAAAAAAAGTAAGAAAAGAAAGCAATAAAAACAGGAATGTATGTGGTTTAAAGGAAGTGGAAGACTTGATTGGGCAAATGAACCCCTGCCTCCAAGATCAGCAGCCTTTCAATTCATTTAACCCTTGGACGGCGACAGCCTCCTTTCCATCCCAGGGCAAAGTCAGACTTTTTCCTGATGGGTGTGCATTATATTTTTGCACAAGGTTATGCAACCCCTGCCAGGTGGGGGAGGGCAAAGTCGGATTCTTTCAAGGGATAATGAAATGCTAGGAAAGTCCTGAGTCAGACTTTTTCTGCATTGACCTCCAACCTGGGCTCCTGGCTTTCAAGCTTAAATGTAATCTTTGAATGGGGAAACAACACAAGACCAGGGGAAAAAAAGGGAGCCTTGAAGTTTTCATTTTTTCATTTTCACGTGAAATTTTTCTGTGGAAAATTTAAAAAATGCCAGGATTTTTCCAGACTTTGCCCTGCACACACTTTTGGGTTTTTTTCAATTCCACCCTGGAGTGCCACCAAAATCTGCGAAAAAAGTCCGACTTTGCTGCAGAAGGGTTAAGAAGCCTCTGAATATCACCATTTACATTCTTTCCAAGCTTCCCAGAAAAAAGGGCGTTTCTATTGCAGTTCCAACCTATAATATTATTCACAATAACCTCCCTCAGTCAAATTGTTTAACAAGTCCCTTGAAATTTGACTGTATGACGATGTCCCTTTTTCACTCCTACTAAGGAAATAAAAAAGAATAACGGACCTGTTTGTGCGACTCTTCCAGGTGCTTCATGAGAACAGCCACCACAACATTGACCAGCACAAACTGGGCCATGAGCACAAAGACGACGAAAAACAGCGGCGCTATAATCGGCGAGATGCAGCAGTTGGTCAGACACTCTGGGTCAGGGTCACAGTACGCCTCGTCCAACTGGCGCCGGGACGCCATCAGCAACGTGGTCGTCGTCACCGTCGATGTGGACGCCAAAGAATTGCTGGTGCTGGCACTGTTACTAGCACTACTCGTCGTCGTCGTCGTTGTCGTCGACGACGACGACGACATCATCATCATCATCTTGGTCATCATCATGGTCGGAGTGCCGCCACGCATCATTGACGCGTGGTGGTGGTGGTTGTTGTGGTGTGCTTGGAATCCTCCTCCGGCGCCGCCGCTGGTGGTGATGATAACCGGCGGCACGCGGCGTCGGTAAGCAGGCGCCACGTAGCCCGGCGGCGGCGGCGAGCGGAGAGTGTCCTTGAGAATGCCGTTCCAGTTGTCGCCGGTGGCGATGCGGAAGAGCGTGAGGAATGCCATGCCAAAGTCCCGGAAGTGGGCGTGTTCCCCGAGGCCCTGGCACGGGTGCAGGTCGTCGCACTCCAGCCGCCCAAACAGCTCCACCCCGAGGGCGGCGAAGATGAAGAAGAGGAGGTAGAAGAGCAGGCCCAGGTTGCCGACTTGCGGCAGGGCCTGCATGACTGTGTCCAGCAGGGCCCGGATGCCCTTGGCCATCTTGAGCAGCTTCAGCACTATTATCAACATATACAGAAGGGTTCAGTCATAACTTTTGCAAATTTTTGATATACAGTCAACCCTTGCTTAATGTTTTAAGTTGGTGCAGCAGGAAAAAACTTTAGCTGAGAAAAAAACGTTCAGCAAGGTAGTCTCTCCCTCAAGATGTAAGGGAGAAACGCTTAATTGGTGTCAGGCAAAATTTTCTAAAGGTAAAATTCAGAAAAAAATTAATCAAAGAGTGTATTCCAACAACTGAGCTTTATGCACTGCCATTACATTCAAAAAGTAACCAAAGTTCTTCACTCAATTAAAATCAGTGATTCATTTTAAACAAGGAAAGGTCTAAGTGTTACCCAAAATTCAGTGTGTGACACTGCAATTGTTCATAAAATAATTGTAACACCACACCACCACACAGGAAACACATTTAAAGCTGTGGAAAAAGTCACATTCAAGAAAATGTACAGGAGGGAGGGAGGGAGGCATACACATTGATCACCTGGTGCTGCACAACTGCGGAACATTAAGCAGATTTTGGAAAGTTAAGGGAGGGGATTTGTACAGTGAGACCCCCACATGTGGACACCTTGACATGGGGACAATTCCATCTTTAGGGACATTTATTTTTCATTTGAAAAATCATAAAAAAGGACAAACATATAGGAACACTGAATCAACATGAGGACATTGCGTGATAAAATTTCCAAGATTTGTTTAGGAAAATTGACTTTTATTAGGCTTAATTGCAAGAAACAATATTTCCAACCCTAAGATCTATGTAAGAAAAATTCTTGGGTACTTTACCCATAAATTTCCCATCCATTCAGCTAATTAAAAAAATTACCTGTAGCACAGAGGAACTTCCTTCCCTTTTTGTGACTTGAACATTATTTTTACAGATGCCAACATTCAATGAACTGTACAGTGGTATACCATTCAATGCTCCAAACATTCTTATATTGGGTTTGAAATATATTGACTGAATCAAATCCAAGTGGCAAGCAGCATTTTTTTTTTCATGGAATTCTGAAGAATATTTCTTCCATAAAACACCAATTGAAAATTATATTATGTAAGTCTGTGAGAAAACACGACTCAACTTTGGGACAATTCAACTTAGGGACACCCTTGATGCACCACTTATGTCCACATCTGGGGGTCTCACTGTAGATCCTACAGCGTTCCCACAATTTCCAACAAAATTATTTGTTATGCAAGCATTTTGGAATTGTTTTGATTGTTAAATTTATTGCATTGAAATTGGCGGAGGAAATAGAACTGCTATGTGAGATTTTTTGAAATTCATCAGATTGATCCATTTGAAAAAATGGTACTTTTCTGTTATCTGAGTACCTCATTCCTCAACCACACTACCATCCAGACAAATCTTTAGGACAAGTTCTTAATCATGAAAACCTACCAGAAACTGAATTTTATTTTCCCGCATTCTACTGAAACTGATTTTGGGAGGCAGTTAGGTAAAGTTAGGTTAGGTCAGGTTATGTTAGTTAAAAGATATTTGTGACTAACATAACCTGACCTAACCTGACCTAACCTAACTTTACCTAATTGCCTCCCAAAATCAGTTTCAGCAGAAACCCAAAGAAAGCAGAAACTGATTTTGGGAGGCAGTTAGGTGATGATAGGTTAGGTCAGGTTAAATTGGTCAGAGGGAAGGAACAGAGATAACAGGAAAGTAGGTATTGAGATAACAGGAAAGTACTGCTAAAATCTCAAAAGTTATGAACCAACCTTTGTACAGTATAATCTGATAACTGCAACATTTTGAGTACATCATAAAAAGCTTGTCAAATGGAAGAACTTTTCTTACAATATGGGCTTGGTGTGGAAAGCAGATAACAAAGCAGTATCATTTACCTCTTGCAATCCTCATGACCCGCATCACCCGTATGATGGTTGGGTTGATGGGGATCACATTTGTCTCCATCTCCTCCAGGATGATACCAACCACAGACAAGACAACTATCCCAATGTCCAGCATGTTCCATCTAGATAGAAATATCGATAAAGGGAGACTATGTATTTTTCAGAGAATAATCCCTCAGGCAGATGAACAACCACTTCAACCAGTCAAGAGGAAACACCAAATTGGTTGTGAGTGCTGTGGCATGGGTTGTGATGGAATCAAGATCCATACTGTGCACCCATGCACAACACACATGTTAACGGTAGAGTGGGAGACTACTGATAAGAAAAACACTTGCCTATCTTTCAAATAACGCCTCACACCCAGAGCACACAGCTTCATGCCTGCCTCCAGAATGAAGACTGCTGTGAAGAAGTAGTTGAATATTTTCAAGGCATAGATGAGTTCCTGAAAAATGAAAACACACACACTTTCAGAACATGACAGAACCAGTTCCAGAGCATCCTCTGCTGCACCAAAGCAACCACAGTTGAACCTGGATAATTCAAACCTCTCTAAGTTGAATACCTACACAAGCTGACTTTTTTTCAAGTACGGTACCCATCTGAATTCCCTTTAGAAACAATACATTAAAAATGTTACTGAATTGAAGGCTTTTCCTCTCAAACCTCTATAATTTGAATTTTTTTGGGGGCCTTTTGGTTATTATTTTCTTGACACAGGAAAGAGAAAAGTGATAAAAAAGGAAATTGTTGTGTTTTGATGGGAAGTGAAAGACTATTTTGGCAGTTGGACCCTTGTCTCCAAGTTAAGCACTCTATAAACTCTATTAAAAAGCTATTCAAGGCCAGAAGATCATCATTTACAATTTCCTGCCATTTTTCTATATTTCCCACAACAAAAATGCTTGTTTCCCTATAACTCAAAACCTCCCCAAGACAAAACCTCTCTACGTCAACATTTTTTGCTGGTCCCTTAAAATTTGACTTAGAGAGGTTGGACTCCACAGCATTTTCTTTTCATTTTTTCTCTAGGACCAGTTAATCAAGCAGCAAATCCTGCAAAACCAGATTTTAGCATTGTGAAACTTCATTGCACCCAGCCATGTTCATCTGGTTGTACACCAGTAAAAATGAAATTGAAATTGGTGCCCAAAGTAAAATGCTGTATTATTTTACCATGAAGCCTGCAAGAAGCTTCCTGTTGGTCTCTGTGTATTTCACCATGAAAAAAATAAGCCTGGAGATGAATAGGGAGAGCATAAACATTCAACTCCTGTTGCTGACCCCAAGATTTGAGGTGTCTTGCAAACAAGAATCCCTCAAAATGCACAAACGGGCTGAGCATTAACCTTTTGACAGCAGCAGCCTCCTTTCCATCCCAGGGCAAAGTTGGACTTTATCCCCATGGGCCTGCATAACATTTCTGTACAAGGTTATGCAACCCCTACCAGGTGGGGAAGGGCAAAGTTGGATTTTATCCAGGGATAAAGATATGCTGGTAAAGTCCTAAGTTGGACTTTTTCCATATCAACCTCTAACCTGGGATCATGGCTTTCAAGCTTAAATTTAATCTTTGAATGAGGGAACAATAACACAAGGCCAAAGGAAAAAAGGGAGCCTTAAAATTTTTTTTTCATTTCCACATGACATTTTTTTTGTGGAAAATTTAAAAAATGCCAGGATTTTTCCCACTTTGCCCTGCAGAAACTGTCATGGTTTTTGTAAAATGCCATTCCTGCGTGCACGCAAAATCTGCCAAAAAGTCCAACTTTGCCGCAGAAGGCTTAACAATGAATCTTAATCAGAAGTAAAGCCAACAAGTCCTGCTTCAACATTCCTATACCTTTCATTATGTGCATCAATTGTGACACTTTTGATTATCCTTTGGGAAATTCAGGAAGAGTGACACACGAAAAAAAAAAAAGAAAAAAAGAATGAGCTGCACATACTCTTGGCATCTTGTAGAACTCCATGGCCATGGTGACGACGTTGAGTCCAATGACTGCGGCAATGGCCAAGTCAAAGTACTTGGAGGTGACCAGGTTGTGCGTGAACATGCGAGGGCGCGAGTAGTGCAAGTAATATGGCGGCTCTCTCATCCCTATAATACCAAAAAATAATACGGTAAAATCTATTTGTTGGAAAGAACCTGATGGAGGAACATGAGAAAAATTAAATTTAAACTCTGCTGTGTCTCTCATTTTTGAAATATTGCCTTTTTCCAGTCACTAAAAATGGAGAATGAGCTGTGTGTCTTGATTGAGGCGGTGCATGTTACTCAATGAAATACAGTAATTTGGCATTTGAAAATTTTGAGACCAATTTCATCTTCCCAGTTTTAATCGTTTTCAAGATGTGGTTCACAGTTTTCGATACTCAAAATCCCCTAAATTTACCAACGGTCTCCAGAGGAAAATTTGTTATATTCAATAATTCACAAGATTTCGCCAAAAGAAATTACATGAAAAAATTAATACAAATTGAAGAACCCTACAGAAAAAAAATATTTGCGCACTTGAAAAACCAGCAATTACAATGAGTTTTCAAAAACAAAAAAGTTGACTTGTGCAATGTTAGCAGGATATTGAAAAAAAAACAAGAGATCATCCCTGTTGATTCACTCACGCCGTCTTTTCTTGTCCAGCTTCTTGGCCCGCTTGGCCGCGCGCCTGGCCTTCTCCTCCTGCTCCTGGGCCGCCCTACACCGATGGAAGTTCTCCACCACCACCCCGACGAACATGTTGAGCACGAAGAAGCCGACCAGTAGGAGGAACGAGATAAAATAGAGCAGTCTCCACTCGGAGTAGTTCTCGATTGGCTAGAAAAACAATAGAAAAAAGTATCAGCCCTTATTATTTCAGTCACTTGTCGCCCATTGCAATTTTTTGGCACAAAAAGAAATGTAGCAATAAATCATTGGAATTGTGCATAAGGTGTGTCCAGATAATGAAGGCATATTTGGTTAGATTAAATTTGCTGCATAAAGCGAGGGTGGCACTAAATCAAGGATTGACTGCACAGCTTCATGTATCAGGACCAGAAACCTTAGAATAAATGATGGAAAAAATACAGTCAACCCCTGCACAAGGGACTTGATGCCTGCAAAAGGTTAGTACACGTGTGAAAAGTCTGTTATGCAAATTTTGAAAATTCTATTAAAAGTTTTAATTTAAACCATCACGTTTAAACCAACAGAAGTCTGTCATGCAGATTTAGTCCATTGCAAAGGAGGAAAAACTGCCTCCAGAGGTGATCTGTTGTGCAAAAATCCATTGTGCAAGGGTCAACTGTACTTCAAAGGTTCATACACACAAATTAAAATGCTAGAGATGTTCACTAAAATTTCATTTAATCAGCAGTTTCCTCATTTTATCATCCATCACATTATGATTGAACAGTTGGAACTATTTAACTCAACCCCCCCCCCCCCCTAAGTCAAAAACCTCCCAAGCTCAAATTTGTTTTTTCCTGTGTCTATAAGTTCCTCTCAAAGAATATCAGCTGAAAGCTCCTCAATTTTAAATTTTTAGGCAAAGAAAGACTGGAAATTCATATTTAATGCTTTTGGAGAGGAAAATGAACCACTTTAATCAAGCCCAAAAATCCTTGCTTGAGGTTCTGAATCCTGTAGACTCATTTATAATGCAGTTTCATGTGGTTAGCCTTTTTTTAGATCATTGTTGGATTGAAATTTACATAAATTGCGCAAATGTACATTTTGGGATGTATTTTCTTTCCTTTTAATATCCATGCCCAGCTTATTTCTCTATTTTCCATTCTGTTGTGATGGAATGTGTTTGGGTGAATGTGGGTGGGAAAGGGATGGTGTTTGGATGTGGGCTCATTGCTTGAACCTTGTGAAAGCTGAAAAGCAGAAAATAAAGCCTGCTGATCTATCAATCAATTAATGAAAGAAACGTTTTTGTTGGACACATTAAACAAAGTCTCTCAGCATCATTTACAGCCCCCAAAATACTTATACTAAAATCTACAGCGAGCTGATTTTTTAGACGTATTAGTTTCCCCAACTTCCTCAAATTGAAACTTTTCCAANCCTACACCGATGGAAGTTCTCCACCACCACCCCGACGAACATGTTGAGCACGAAGAAGCCGACCAGTAGGAGGAACGAGATAAAATAGAGCAGTCTCCACTCGGAGTAGTTCTCGATTGGCTAGAAAGACAATAGAATCAACCCTCAATGTTTGAGTCACGTGTTGCCAATTGCAAATTTTTGGCACAAAAGAAATGTAGCAATAAATCATTGGTATTGTGCATAAGGTGTCCAGATAATGAAGGCATATTTGGTCAGATGAAATTTGCTGCATAAAGTGAGGGTGGCACTAAATCAAGGATTGACTGCACTGCTTAATGTATGAGGACCAGAAACCTTAGAATAAATGATGGAAAAAATACAGTCAACCCCTGCACAAGGGACTTAATGCCTGCAAAAGATTAGTCTTGCGTGTGAAAAGTCTATTATGCAAATTTAAAAAATTCGATTAAAATTTTTAATTTAAACCATCACATTTAAACCAACAGAAGTCTGTCATGCAGATTTAGTCCATTGCAAAGGAGGAAAAACTGTCTCCAGAGGTGGTCTGTTGTGCAAAAATCCATTGTGCAAGGGTCAACTGTACTTCAAAGGTTCATACACAAAAATTAAAATGCTAGAGATGTTCACTAAAATTTCATTTAATCAGCAGTTTCCTCATTTTATCATCCATCACATCATGATTGAACAGTTGGAACTATTTAACTCAAACCCCCCCCCCCTAAGTCAAAAACCTCCCAAGCTCAAATTTGTTTTTTCCTGTGTCTATAAGTTCCTCTCAAAGAATATCAGCTGAAAGCTCCTTAATTTTAAATTTTTAGGCAAAGAAAGACAGGATATTCATATTTAATGCTTTTGGAGAGGAAAATGAACCACTTCAATCAAGCCCAAAAATCCTTGCTTGAGGTTCTGAATCCTGTAGACTCATTTATAATGCAGTTCCCTGTGGTTAGCCTTTTTTTTTTTTTAGATCATTGTGGGATTGAAATTTACATAAATTGCGCTAATGTACATTTTGGGATGTATTTTCTTTCCTTTTAATATCCATGCCCAGCTTATTTCTCTATTTTCCATTCTGTTGTGATGGAATGTGTTTGGGTGAATGTGGGTGGGAAAGGGATGGTGTTTGGATGTGGGCTCATTGCTTGAACCTTGTGAAAGCTGAAAAGCAGAAAATAAAGCCTGCTGATCTATCAATCAATTAATGAAAGAAACGTTTTTGTTGGACACATTAAACAAAGTCTCAGCATCATTTACAGCCCCCAAAATACTTATACTAAAATCTACAGCGAGCTGATTTTTTAGACGTATTAGTTTCCCCAACTTCCTCAAATTGAAACTTTTCCAAGTCAAGCTTATTGTTGGCCCCTTTTGAATTTGATTTATAGAGATGTCTTCCAGCAGCCAACAATGTTTTCAGTTCAGTGATGATTCACATTGGGTTATCATTCTGCTGACCCAGCAGAATAATTGCCAAAAAAAAAAGAGCAGGAGAAATTTCTGTCCGAAACATTTGTGGGGGAAAGTTTTACAATACAGTACATTGTTCTTGATGCAAGCCAGACAGTGATTATTTGATTCATCAAGAGGTTCTTGCTACTGATATTTTGTTTTCAATGTCAGGGAAAGAAGGGCTGTTTGCATACATATCAGTTGCATTTTGTGGAACGTATTTTCTTTTATTTTATTTTCATCCACAAGCATCAAATTCTCTGTTTCCCATTCTGAAGTGAATGAATGGATTTGGGTTGGGTGGGGAGGGGGTTTGGATATGGGAATGTTGATTGAACCTTGTGCTGAAAAGCGGAAAATAAAGCTTTCTGTTCATTCATTCATTCAAGAGGTTGCAACGGTATGTCAAGCATACCTGTTGGTCAATGCCCACCCCATCCAACCCCTGGTACATGATGTTGACCCATCCGTCCTTGGACGACAGCACAAAGAGCGACATGAGCGCCTGCCCCAAGTCATCAAAGTTGTACTTGTGGTTCACCCATTGGTTGTCCGGGTGCACGGCCAAACACGTCGTCCTATTCGTCACGCCCACCAGCCTCGGCCCCACGCAATGATAAAACGTGCCCTTGAACAACTGCACGCCCAGGATGCCGAATATGATGAAGAAGGTGCAGCAGATGAGCACGATGTTGCCGATGGGCTTGAGCGACGTGATGAGCGTCTGCACCACGAGCTTCAGACCCGGCGCCCTGTTGATGACGCGCAGTGGGCGGAGCGATCTGAGAAGGCGGAACACGCGCACGAGGTGCAGGATGCGCGGGCTGGCGTGAGACGATGCCAATTGGATGGCCACGTCCACTAGGGACGCCCCCACCAGGAGCCCGTCCATCACGTTCCAGCCGGACCTGAGGTACTCGCGCATGCCGCTCGCCACGACCTTGACGAGCATTTCCAGGCCGAAGGCCAGGGTGAAGCCGTAATTGGCGGCGGTCAACAGGCGCCGTTCCAGGGACTCTGCGGGGATGGTCGGCCGCTCCATGGCCAGCGTGATGCAGTTGAGGGCGATGAGGCCGAGGACAGTGTGGTCGAACACCTTTTGCTGGGATATCCACCAACACACCCGTCTGAACCTGAATGACGTAGAACACAAAAAATAAATACTGTACACAGGTGGGCTTTTTATACAGTATAACAAAGTTTTATGGACCAGTAGGAAAAAAAATTGTTGAGAGAATTTAGTTGTATACACAGAACCCTTATAATATGGGGAAATAACCCTATAAGATCATTGGATACAAAATGTTCATCATGAAGAGAACAATGTTGTGGACAAGATTTTTGCAGAGAGAGTCCACCGGTATTAACAAAAACAGTTGGACTCTCTCTATCTCTCTCTCAACAACAATCTCAAAACTATCTTTTCTACAACAATATTCTCTGTACAGTACAGTATAACACATTTTGTTCATTAAGTCCCATAAGGTTCTCTCCCAATATTATAGGGATTTTCTACACTGAAATTCGCTTTCCAACAATTTTTGTCCCACAGCAGCTGTATACTGAACTCTGAACTGCATGGTATTATGCAGTATGATAAAAACTGACACTCTCTCCAAAGGTAAACTTGCTTTTCTTGCAGGTAAATATCCATTTCATTAAGCCTGTGCAGTGGATGGAAGTATAACAATGGTAAATTGGTAATACAGTACTATACTGGATTCTTTAAACAAGATTCTTTGAAGAATGATAGAACATGTTTTATATTTTAAACTTAGTCTCTAGAAAGCTTGTTCTTATTGATGCAAACTTTCTATAATGAATGAGCATTGTTTTCCAAACCAAACCAATGCTTCATCCAGTTCTTGAGCATGTGTTTCTTTCAATGCTTTCTCTATGTAGAGCTGGAAAGAAATTCTAGCAAATCATTCTAGTTTGGAAGATTTTGAGTTGAGAGAAGAAGCACTTTTGTTGGCGTGGGGGAGGAGAAGAATCACAGCTAAATTGTCATTGGTAATATGCTGGGCCTTGAATTGCTTCTTGAATGAGTTGATGGGATGCCAAACTTATTATTGGGAAAGGGTTCATTTGTCAAATTAGTCTTTCACTCTCTTGAAAAATGCATCAAGTTAAAATTTACTTGTATTGATTATGTATTTCCTGTATCAATGAAGAAATAGCCAAAAGGCCTCCAGAAATTTGGCTCATAGAGATATGGGAGGGAAGGCTTTTGAGTTTGGGAGGTTTGTTGTTTGGTCATTTTTCATAACATACAATGTAAACATTTTTAGAAATGTTAACAATTTCAGGATTTTGATGGCTACCTACCATATTCACTGTACAGTATTTACTCAAGTACCATGCCCTGAGAGGAAAAAAGGTCTTTGTGTTGTCTCAAGTTGGTATGAGTAGAATTTTTTTTAGAAGTTTAGGATTACATTATGCTCCATTATAATGGGAAATTTAGACCAACTTTGTCAAAAAAGCTCAATTTTCAGGAAAGAATTTAAAAATTAGTTGTCTTGGAAATTCATGTCTACATTCAGATTTAGGTGTTATTATTCTAAAAAAAAATTGGAGTTTTAGCGGGTTGATCAAAATTTTTGACTTGAGTACCTGTGTGTGAGTCTCACTCAAGGGTGAATGGTACTCAAGTAAATATGGGCATTCAATGAAACAAACGATCTGGGAAAATGTTTGTGGTATCCTCAAGAATTCTTTTTCGTTTTCAAATTTTCTTTTTTTTAAAGAAGTCTAAAAGCTGTCTGGTTGGGAATCATTTTCCTCATCAAGCTCTCGCCTGTTGTTGGGCGCAAAAAGGTACAAGGAATGGTCCTGTCGGCCAGCTATCCACTGGTCCCACCAGTGCCCGCAGCACCACAGGTGACCAGCCTTGGGCTTGGTCTGCTGGTCGTCCTTGCCCAGAGACTGGAGTTGGTCGTCGAGAACCATCAGTGGTTCCGTGGACTTGAGCGGGATGCCATCGGTGCTGAGCAGGCGGGCAGCAAAGACTGGTACACCACTGTTGGCGTCATCGTCGTCAGTGGACACTCGCAATACGTCCTGTCTTCTGCTGGTACCACTGCTGGTATCCTTGTGGTTGCTGCTGTTGTTGTTGTTGTTGCTGTTCCTGCTGCTGATACTTGTCACACTTATGGTCCTCCTCCTGCGACTCAGGACACTCTGAATGCCGGGAATAACGAGTTTGATGGGAACAGAAAACCAAAAAGGAATTCAAAATGGCGCCTCCATTTCATTATCTTAACAGTGTTTAAAATGAATGAAATCAAAGTCTATATCATCCAAAATATTTTTAATACGGCAGTTATAAGAAATTTCTGGCTTGTTTCACACACAGTTTTTTTTGCGTCTTCTTCTTGACTGGTTTAAGCTTTTTTAAAATTAGTTTTCAAATACATTAATTGTCCGGCTCCATTTTTTTCTGACAGTGTAAGAACTTTATTGACTGTTCAAATGGAATTTGAGACTGCGTCTGCCAAAAGGAAAGTTCAGTTATTTATATACAGTATCATCACTCATATTTAAATAATTTAGAGTTCATGCCATAAACCAATTTCCCCTGTAGTCTGAAGGTACAGAATACAGGTGGTACCTTGCAATTCAACCCTAATCCATTGCCAAACTATAGGGACAAATTGCAAATTGGTACAATTGCAATGTACAGTGGTACCTCGTACTACGAACTCCCTGTAGAGCAAACGTTCCGCTTAACAAACGTTTTTTCCCTCCAAAATCAACCTTGTAGAACGAACGAATTTTGTACTACAAACAAGGGTGAATGTACACCCTTATTCCTAGTACGAATTTTGTACTATGAAAAATTTTTTTTTTGTTCGTAGTACAAAAAAATTTCTGTGTTCTGAGACAATTGTCCCAGAACACAGAAATTTTTACATGTGTTGATGGTCATTTGACCATCATTACATGTGGAACGTCACATGTGTGGTTATGTGACAACGGTCATGACCGTCATCACATAAAAACGTTTGTGTTCTGAGACAATCGTCTCAGAACACAGAAATTTTTTCTGTGACGACGGTCAAATGACCGGCGTCACATGTGACAAGAGCCACAAAAATTTCTCTGTGTCCACATGTGACGACGGTCAAATGACCGTCGTCACATGTGGAAATTTCTGTGTTCTGAGACAATTGTCTCAGAACACAGAAATTTTCAGATTTGACAATGGTCAAATGACCATCCTTGCATGTGACAAATGCCAACATACATTTTTTGTGGCATTTGTCACTTGTGACCATGGTCAATTCAAGAAAAAAAAATTTTTTTTTTTGACGTCTGGAACCAATTGAACGATTTCCCATACAAGTGTATGGGAAATCGTGACTCACATTATGAACGTTTTGCACTACAAACGTAGCTCTGGAACGAATTACGTTTGTAGTGCGAGGTACCACTGTACTCCATTAAATTCAAAAACATAAGTACAAAAATGCCGAAAAAGTGGACAAAGCAGGTCAAATTGTGGGATAAGGGTCAAATTGCAAGTCAACATCCAAGCAAATTCAACCGTCAAATTGTAGGATGGTCAAATTGCAAGGTACCACCAGTATATAGGAAGGTTTGTGCAGTGAAAAGACTCTAGAATGAAAAATCATATTGTAAGAGAGTCCTTGCATTTGTTTTTAAAACTCTGATGCACAAATTACCATGGAGAATACTCAAAAATTTCTATAATGGATAGAATTGAATTTTAATTGGTCAAGTTTGAAGCATGAAATGAAAGTAGAACCACTCAGAAAGGAAGTAAAAATATGTTCAAGTACCCTGCATCAAATAAGAACTAAGAATTCAATGAAGAGGCTCTTTCTGAAATCTTAAAGGATAAAGATAAACTGTTGGCTTTATATGATTTCTCATCAAAGATTCTCTCTAATTTGTTCCTTCAACCAAACCTCCACAGAAACAAGCTGAAGACCTTGTGCTTTAAATTAATTTCTACATATATTTTTTTTACCAATGTCAGGGAATGAATGGGTGTATGCATAGTCATACATGTCAGATGTCCAGTTGTATTTCATGGATTGGATTTTCTTTTATTTTTGTAAACAATTTGTGCTCTGTTTCCTGCTCTGAAGTGATTAAATGTCATTGAGTGGATTTGGGTTGGGTGGGAAGAGGGTTTGGTTGTGGAAATCTTGATTAAACCTTGTGAATGCTGAAAAGCGGCAGATAAAGTGTTCTGTTCATTCATTCACTAAGCTTAAATCCACTCAGAACAATTATGCTGACAGCAAGATTATCTCCAACTGTAACATGAAACGTTTTCAGCATGACCAAGTAAGTGCCTTTTTTTTTCTAGTGCAATAAAATTTGTGGTACAGTACATGTATTGTTGAACAGTATATTAAGGTATTGTATACAACTTCATGTTAATTTATTTAATGAAACAATGGTTTGTTGCGATAGGCTACAAATAAAAGAATTAGAGATTAAGGAAAACATGAGATTTTACACATTTATAAATAATGGACACACCTGCTGGTCTGAGAACTTGACAGAACCCGACTGGCTGCGCACCGAGTTGTGGCGACTCAACCCGAGTTCCATGGGGATGTTGGGTGCCAGTGTTGCCATCGCCATCGCCACGGAGTCCATCCTCTGTCCGTCTGCGGGGGACGTCTTCAAGATGGACTTGACACCCTGTGGCTGCTGCTGCACACAGCTGTCCACACTGATGCCACTAGCAGATACCTTTCTTTGCTGTTGGCCGCCATTGCACAATATCCCACCACTGCCACAAGCAGGAGAGCACAAGAGAGAAAGAGAAAGAGAGAGAGAGAGAGAGAGAGAGGGCGGCATAGCTTATATGAATAATGTGCAAATGGATAAATACACAATTGATCAAGTCCTCAATAATGAATTTTCAATCTTTTTTTCTAGACGAGGCAAGGGTTGCATAATTAGCAAATTGCGTCTGAGAAGCATTTATCATTGAATAAAAAAAACCAAAAGAAATGTGTTATCCAATATCCTGGAAAGAGATTTTTCTTCAGAAACATTCTACCATTTAAAGGTAATTCGATATGTTTGGAAGGTCCATAACAAAACACTTATTCACTAGACTGAATCTCTCTCTTCCCTGAGGAAAATATATTGAAGATATTTTTCTCTGGACAATAATTTTCAACAATTATTGTCTCCTCTCGAGAAGCTTACTTGTATAAAGCTTCACTGATCATAATAATGTGCAAAATCCTGTTTTTGCACAAAATATTTGTTCTGGAAGAAGCTCTCCAAATTACATACCAGGATGAGGAATCCTTTCCTAGAGAGAAATGATTCTCCAGCCATTCACCCCTCNCAGCTGTCCACACTGATGCCACTAGCAGATACCTTTCTTTGCTGTTGGCCGCCATTGCACAATATCCCACCACTGCCACAAGCAGGAGAGCACAAGAGAGAAAGAGAAAGAGAGAGAGAGAGAGAGAGGGCGGCATAGATTATATGAATAATGTGCAAATGGATAAATACACAATTGATCAAGTCCTCAATAATGAATTTTCAATTTTTTTTTTCAGACGAGGCGAGGGTCGCATAATTAGCAAATTGCGTCTGAGAAGCATTTATCATTGAATAAAAAAAACCAAAAGAAATGTGTTATCCAATATCCTGGAAAGAGATTTTTCTTCAGAAACATTCTACCATTTAAAGGTAATTCGATATGTTTGGAAGGTCCATAACAAAACACTTATTCACTAGACTGAATCTCCCTCTTCCCTGAGAAAAATATATTGAAGATATTTTTCTCTGGACAATAATTTTCAACAATTATTGTCTCCTCTCGAGAAGCTTACTTGTATAAAGCTTCACTGATCATAATAATGTGCAAAATCCTGTTTTTGCACAAAATATTTGTTCTGGAAGAAGCTCTCCAAATTACATACCAGGATGAGGAATCCTTTCCTAGAGAGAAATGATTCTCCAGCCATTCACCCCTCCTTCGTCCATATTTTATATAAGCAGCAAATCTCATCCAAAAGAATTAGAATCCTCGTGGACTATTGCGGCATGTATTCTCAGGTAAACTTCCTTGCGTATATTTTTTGGAAGTCTCTCTCTCAAGAAGAACTATTTTGTTTACTCATCGCAAATATATTGAATATTGAAATACATATGAGGGTTCTAACAAAAGTTCTCGGAGTAGCAATGAAAATGGCATACAATTGAGCTGAAAAAAATTCATTCTCTAGCCAAAACATATTCTTTGGCACTCAAAAAAAATCAGCCTGATTTGACAATTTTTTTTTTACATTTTTTTGCAAAATTCATCTATATAGAGTATTGCTCTCCACTCAAAAAATGAGGCGCTCTTTTTCTGTTGTAGCCCAGCTTTCCCCTCAGAATTTTCGAAATCAACTTGGCATTCTTTCCAAGGGTTGCCTCCAGGTCATCCGAGGCAATTCCGCCATTTTCATCAACAGCTGTGTATATATACTTTATTTTGATTTTATAATAGAGCCACATATAAATAACCCATGCTGACCTAATGTTTACTAACTTAAGAGAAGAGCTATAAAACAAGGTGTTCACTACTGAATACCCCTTCACGACGAACGAGTGAGTCTTGAGCGGCCTGCTGCCCTCAGCGACGGCTTTCTGCTGCTGCTCTCAGGACGGAGCTCATGCTCCTGCTGCTGCTGCTCTTGCTCCTCCAGCTGCTGCTGATGAGAGCCCATCATCTGCTGCTGCTGCTGCTCATCACCGCCCTCAGCGTAGTGGCGGCACAACAAGGACGAGGCGGCGCGGACGAGGTGGTCCTTCGTCGTCCCGCTTCGAGTGTCGTCTATCCACTTGACCTCGGGCACGGGCTCGTGAAGCGGCGTGGCGGCAGTGCGAGTGATGACGGGCAGGGAGAGGACCGCCATCGTCGCCGCGGCGTCTCGGACGGTTTTCTTCGGCGTCGCCGCCGCTGCTGTTGTTGTTGCCGCTGCTGCTGCTGCTTCGGCGGCAGCCGCCGCCAACTCGCCATCGCGCAGCATGAGAGACAAGCGCCGCTTCTCGCCCTTTTGTTTTTTTGTGTGTGAGGCCAAGCAGGAAAAAAATAAGAGGGATGATTATTCATGCATTCAAGTGAATTTCATTTAATATTAGTGGCACAGCATGAATATAAAAGGTTTAATCCTTGGGCAACAGTGACAGGATTTATATCCATAAAATTTTGTTTCCCTATAGGAGTAGAAAAAAGGAGGGGAACAAAAATGGTCAGAAGAGCCAACGTTGGAAAAATTCCCGAAATTTTTTTTTGCATTTTGCAGAAGAATTTTCAAGAGAAAAAGAAAAAAAGGTACAGTACTGTTAGGTGACATTTTTTCTGCATTCCTGCCATAGGATTATAGCATTGGGGGATTAGCAGGACAATGACTTTTTTTTTCAGAATTTTCCCCAACTTCGGCCACTCAGTCAAATCTGTGTTTTGGTGACCTTTGGTCAAACAAAAATGCAGGAGCCTGCAAAAAAAAAAATCATGGCACCTCTGCGCAATGGAAAAGAACCCACCACCACCCAAGGGTTAATATAATGTACCATGACTATATGGTAGCAACTTCAAAGATATGCAGGCACAGATACAACATGAATAACATGCTTTCAGGGTACAAAAAGGGATTATTTATACCATTCATCAATGTTCCAACATACAGTACAGTACTTTTTATGAACTAAAATTGGTTTTCTTTTAAAAATATTAATCAACTCTTCCCAAGCCATTTTTCATTGCAATTGGAAAATAATGCCACAACTATGACAACGTTTCAGAGGTTCAGAGTTTCATGTTTAGAGNATCTCGGTGTATATTTATTGGGTACGACTGGATTACAAATGATTGAATTCTCTTCTCGATATTTTGTTCCACAAGTGATGACTTATGGGGAAGTGCTGCTTGCTCACTCAGAACTCGCCGGACGACGTCTCAGCGACGGCTTTCTGCTGCTGCTCTCAGGACGGAGCTCATGCTCCTGCAGCTGCTGCTCTTGCTCCTCCAGCTGCTGCTGATGAGAGCCCATCTGCTGCGGCTCATCACCGCCCTCAGCGTAGTGGCGGCACAACAAGGACGAGGCGGCACGGACGAGGTGGTCCTTCGTCGTTCCGCTTCGAGTATCGTCTATCCATTTGACCTCTGGCACGGGCTCGTGAAGCGGCGTGGCGGCAGTGCGGGTGATGACGGGCAGGGAGAGGACCGCCATCGTCGCCGCGGCGTCTCGGACGGTTTTCTTCGGCGTCGCCGCCGCTGCTGTTGTTGTTGCCGCCGCTGCTGCTGCTGCTGCTTCGGCGGCAGCCGCCGCCAACTCGCCATCGCGCAGCATGAGAGACAAGCGCCGCTTCTCGCCCTTTTGTTTGTTTTTGTTTTTTGTTTTGTGTGTGAGGCCAAACCAGAAAAAATAAGAGGGATGATTATTCATGCATTCATAGTGGCACAGCATAAATATAAGAGGTTTGAACCTTGGGCAACAGTGCCAGGATTTATACCCATAAAATTTTGTTTCCCTAGGAGTAGAAAACAGGAAGGGAACAAAAATGGTCAAAAGAGCCAAAGGTGGAAAAAATCCCAATTTTTTTATTTGTAAAGAAGAATTTTCAAGAGGAAAAAAAAGGTACTGTTGGGTGAGATTTTTTCTGCATTCCTGCCATAGGATTAGCATTGGGGGATTAGCAGGACAATGCCTTTTTTTCAGAATTTTTCCCAACTTTGGCCACTCAGCCAAATCTGTGTTTTGTTGACCTTTGGTCAAACAAAAATGCAGGAGCCTGCAAAAAAAAAATCATGGCACCTCTGCGCAATGGAAAAGAACCCACCACCACCCAAGGGTTAATATAATGTACCATGACTATATGGTAGCAACTTCAAAGATATGCAGGCGCAGATACAACATGAATAAAAAAAAAAAAATCATGGCACCTCTGCGCAATGGAAAAGAACCCACCACCACCCAAGGGTTAATATAATGTACCATGACTATATGGTAGCAACTTCAAAGATATGCAGGCACAGATACAACATGAATAACATGCTTTCAGGGTACAAAAAGGGATTATTTATACCATTCATCTTACAAGGTTGTATGTCATGTCATGAAAAATACTTGATTTTAACCAAAAGAAAATTTTTATAATTAGTTGAGAAGGGTTCGGTAAAAAGTAACGTTAACCTTTTATTACGGTGTTGATACTGTTGCATTCAGAGGTTCAGAGTTTCATGTTTAGAGTTTCAGGAGTTTGAGTTTCAGAGTTTCAGGAGTTTCAGTTTCAGAGTTTCAGGAGTTTCAGAGTTTCAGGAGTTTCAGAGTTTCAGGAGTTTCAGAGTTTCAGGAGTTTCAGGAGTTTCAGATTTTGCATTGAAAATGTTGGAAAAATAACCCAGAACCTTTGCATATCATGGGCTATCTCACCTTACAATATAATGTATGTACAGTATTTCTAGAGTACATGAAAAAAACACACCTGTTTGAAAAGTGTCAGAGGCCATGTCCAACTGGGACAACCAATGTAAATACAATTGCAATTTTGATTGCTCAAAACCTCCCCGAGTCAAAATTTTTTAAAATTACTCATCAGAATTCCCTCTGAAACCATGCATTGAAACATTTTATAGCTCAAAGGGTTTTTTCTCTCAAATCTCCATGACACACATTTTCTGGAGGCTCTTTGGTTATTATTTTCTTGACACCGGAAAGAGAAAAGCAATACAAATGTAACTCATCGAGGTGTTTTGAAAGGAAGTAAAAGACTAGCTGGTCAAATAAACCCTTTTCTCCAAGTCCAGCCTCCGGTCAACTCATTACAGAAGAAATTCAATGCCCAGCATTTCGTAATTTACAGTTTCCTGCAATTCTGTCTTTCTCACACCAAAAAGTTGCTGGTTTTCCAAACTCAAAGCCTCCCTAACTCAATTTGTTTTGCTGGTCCATTTGTTGAAGCTTGACTTGAATATGTTCCACTGTACCACTGATTGAAACTTTCAGCTTTACTGTAACTCTTTGATGGTGGAGGGTTCCTTCCCATACCACAGCAGATTTGGGATTTTCCTGTGGGGCAGAGAATTTCAGTTTGACCAACGGTCATTGAAATGCCCCTGGGTGCATAAAAGACCAAAGTCAGGAAAAAATCTGGGTACATAATACCCCAGTGTTTCAAGAAATGACCAATGCTGATACTATGCTATATAAAAACCACCCCATCTTGAGAAATGTTTGATTTATTCCTCAGGCGTAATTCTTGGCAGGATTATGAAAATTATATTGAACTTTTTCCTAACTTAGTTCTTGGTACAGTTGAACCATGCCAAGTTGAGCCTGTGTAAGTCAAATACCTCCCAAAGTCAAATTTTTTCAAGTCCCCCTGAATTCCCTTAGAAACAATGCATTAAAAATGTCCCTAACTTGAAGGCTTTTCCCCTAAAACCTCTTTAAGTTGAATTTTTTTAGGCTTTTTGCCAATTATTTTATTGAAACCAGAAAATAGAAAGCAGTAAAAAATGGATGTGCTTTGAAATAATGTGACAGAATAAATTGCGCAAATGAACCCCTGTCTCCAAGTTAATCATACTGTCAACTCATTTTAGAAGCAATTCAAGGCCCAGAATATCACCATGTAAAATGTAGTGTAATTCTTTAATGTTTTCCAGCAGAATAAAAATCCTTGAACCCATAATTCAAACATTTATGAATGAATGAATGAACAGAATGCTTCATTTTCCGCTTTTCAGCATTCACAAGGTTCAGTCAAGATTTCCACATCCAAACCCCCTCCCCATCACCCAAACCCATTCAAAGACATTTAACCCTTGGACGGTGGAGGGTTCTTTCCCATTGCCGGCCAAAATGGGATTATTTTTGTATGCTGTGGCGTTTTAAGTTTTCTGAAGGTCAGAAAAGACCTTCCAGGTGGGCTGAGGCAAAGTTGGGATTAATCCAAGGAAAAGCCCATTGCTTAGCATGGCATTTTTTTTCATTTTCCCATGAAATTTTTCTGTCCAAAAAGAAAATAATATCGGATTTTTCCCTGACTTTGTCCTCAAATCCTTGTTGTCCTTTTTTATTTTCTGCCCTGAGGTGTAAAAAAATTTTGCAAAAAATAGTCTGACTTTGCCACCCAAGGGTTAATCACTTCAGAGCAGGTAACAGAGAAATTAGTTGCAAATGCATAACAACAATGAAAGAAAATACATTCCACAAAACACAACTGCACATCTAACATGTATGCATACACCCCTTCCTTCCCTGACATTGAAAACAAAATATGAGTCACAATTAATTTAAAGCACATGGTCTTCAGCTTGTGCTTTAACATCTATATAAATCAAAACCTCTGTAGGGTTTTTTTTGTGCTGGTCCCTTGAAATTCAAGTGAAAGAGGTTCAAAAGTGAAAAAAAAAAAAAAAATTCTTCCAAAATTCCAGTGCTCATTCTCTATAGGCACAAAATCATGCAAAAATATCCCAATTTTTATGCCACACAAGGGTTTAAAATGTGTTTGTTTGCAGAAATCAAGCAACTCATCTCTGTTTCCTTCTCTGCTGCGTCTGTCTTTCCTGTTGAATCCCTTCATTATCCCCTGCGCAGGTATATCTATACCCATCAGCAGCAGTCCATCTCATCAAGACCCAGTCTATCTCATCAAAAATAAATAGTACTACTCCACAGAATGGTACTGCATATATATATGTAGGTAGCATTTTGCCACGTGCTTCCCTCCGACGCCCCCGAGCAATGCGACAAGTGCATGGCACTCGTTCAATCGACAAAGCAGGCCCGGGGTTTCTTCAGGGACGGAATTCAATTACTGCATGCTATTACCGGATATATAGAGTGAGAGCAGCAAGAGTAAATGGACAGATACATAAGTTAGATAGATAGATGGATAGATACGTATATATAGACGACGGAGAATAACCGAGTATAAAGGCAGGGTTTTGTGAGCCAAAGAAATGAGGAGACGGAAAATGGCGGAAATTCGAGGAAGCACTTGTGGGCGTGCTGCTGGTTAGCGATAATGAGGTGAAGCGGCAAGAAGTGCTGCATATATATAAAGATAATGATGGAAAATGGGAAGAATGAAATAATGTCTTATACTGAGAGAAAAAGGTATGGATAAATTACGTAATAATGAATTCATTTCGGGGATAAAAAAGAGGGGTTCGAAGAATTTCGCGGGCGCGGGGAGGGAAAATTGCATTTGTGCCACATCGGCATTTGACGTCTTTCTGATGCGAACTTATTTAAAAAAAAAATTACTCAAATTATACGGGATTCAATGGTTCTGATGGAATTCTTTCAAAAGGGGTTCAAATTACAATGAGAAAGCACTCGAAAAAAATCAGCGACAATTTAAATCGGCGACCTTATTTATGCCTGTTCAACATTCTTTCAAGGCTTAAATATTCTATGCCACAGACTTTTGGCAATGTCAGTCATTACAAAGTGTATCGTTCCGAATGAAAATAAATTTCTAAAATACAGTGCAGCAATGTATCCTTTTAAACAATCATGGGGTTAACACGAGCGTAATTGATTTTTTTCTTCTTCACAGAATGAGCTGAGGGTGCCACTGATTTTATTGTTTTAAATATTTCACTCTTCATTGATGAAGAAACTGCACATGTTCAAAAAATGAAAGTTTCCGTGGGCGCTTGAAAATGTTCACATCCTTTTCTAACGAAATGAATTCTTTCATTGAATCTTTGATTGTGATGAGGATTTTTTTTCCTATCTGCATTATGTTCCTGAAATTTCATGATATTTCCTGCATGTTAAACACATGTTTCTTCAAAAGTCTATGCGGAAAGTCTGAGGGATTTGGAATTGATTTGGCTTTTTATGAAGTTGCACATTATTGAGATGGACATTTTGGGGCTTTCAATAAATTTACATGTAAAATAATATTAAGAATAAAGGAATCATTCATTGTAAGGAAATTTTCGAAGAGTGTGTGACAGAAAAACCATTTAAAGAATGTTTTGCAAATTTGCATGAGAGCTTTTCAAAATTCATCACAGCAATTTTTTTTTATTATTTTTCCTATAGTTCCTCTTATGTAATTACGGTATAAATTAAATTTTATGCATTCTATTCCCAATTTTTTCTCGTTTTTCTGAAGTGAGAAATTAAGTCAGAGAAATGAATATTTTAAATCATACCCAATCAAAAAAACGTCAGTTTCTTTAAAATTAAAGCATGGTTAAAGTAGTTTAGTCTGACGATGTTGAAATTTGTTTTTTCTTCAATGATTTTCTGTTGTGGCAACAAAAATCAGATTCAACAATATCATGTTCTTTCAGCAAAGAGCCAAATTTTTCTTCCAATCTTTCCCTCTGAGACATTCTTGAACAGCATTTTTTTACAGTGCCAGGAAATTTATTGCAATAAGATTTCATTTATACTGAATATTAGAACAGTGATCCCCAACCAGTGGTCCAGAGACCAGCACAGGTCTGCAGAAGTTTCTTTGCCAGTCTGTAGAGAAATTTTGTCAATGAGAAAAATTATTGAAAATTATTTTTAAAGTCTGTCATCATTATCCAAGGTTTTGGAAAGACAATAGCAGTTTTTGAAATTATCTGATGGAAAATAAAAGTTGGATTTTCTCCTAATAACATCACTTCAGACAAATATTAACCCGCTGAAATACATTATTTCAATTCTTCTTCCTGAGAAACCTTCCTTCAACCCCATGTTCTTATTTTTTGATGACATTCAGCTATAGTTGATTCATTGGTGCTCAACTGATTTTTTTATAAAATAGCAGAAACTCTTAAATACCTGCCATAAAGTCTTACAAGAAAAACTGCTGGAAGTCTGTAAAAATATTATATTACTTTGCTGGTCTGCAGACATTTTTTTTGGGACTTCGCCAATTCCCAGGCCCAAAAAGGTTGGGGAACACTGTACAGTATTTTAGAGCTATTCTACCTAGCTTCAAATCATTAGGCCAATTGCTTTCAAGATAATGTGTTACTCTATTTAATTCATACAAAACTAATGAACCCACGTCCTACTTAATCAGATCATTTGGGTAAATAATGCATCCAGTCATTATAGCCAGCATAGGATCATCAAAATCTTCCCGTAATAAGAATCAAGATGAATTGTCTAAAATTTAACGTTTTTTGAAGATGAAAAGGGATTTAAAATGGGGGGGGAAAAGGGGGGAGGGGTGAAGAAATAAAGAAGACAAATTTCTCGCATTCGTCTCAGGTCGCTGAAAGTTGAAGTCAAAAAGTAAAGACAAACTCATGGAGCAGCTGTGAGCTTCTTACGTTACTACCAAGCACAGGTCCCTGCCTAAGCCTAGGTCAATAACGGCAGCGTCATGGTCATGGTAGTAGAGTACCGATGAGGACTCGCACTGGGAGAACACATGCCTCATCTTCCTGATGGCTCTCTCTGTCCTTTTTCTACAACACCCACATTCCACAAACGCACTCACGCATACGTACATACATACATATATACACATATTTGACACAGCATATATGGGTCAAATTTGGCATAAGAATAAGATCAGTATAGCGAATCAATGAGAAAGGAAGGAGAGAGAGAGAGAGAGTTTCTTTGCCATCTGTTTTCCAATAACAGATCTCAAAATAGAGGCGTTGCAAATTCTCCCAAAAAAATGTAATTATAAAAGGAATCTGGACTGTGTTGAAAATAAAGAATTGCGTGAAACGCACTTTCTTTATTCCAATTTATTTATTTATTTCTTCTCCCCTAAATAGACGTTATGGCACATTCAAGAACACCAGCACACATGCATACATTAGTCATATGCTCACATAGAAAAGTAATTATCCATCAGATGACGCCACAGAAATAAATAGGGAGAAAGAAGCTGAATTTTGACAGGAATAAATACATTGGGGTTCCAAAATTTGGATGTACAGTCAAGCCCCATTAAGAGGCCCCCTGATAAAGTGCCACCCCTTGCAACCACCAAAATGTTGAATGAAACAAATCTCCATGTTAAATGCCATAGAAGACTTTGATAAGATGCCAACTGCCACCTGCCAGCATTAGTAATAAAACAAAAGTGATGTTTCATATTAGTTTTGTTTTAGTTACAATGCCAACATTGGGGTATAATTATAGTTTCTGTCGATAAGGATCTTGTATTTGCAAGAATAAAAAATAATGATGGTTTTTGAAATATTTTAACAATATATTGACCTAATCTTAAAATTTGAATAAATTTATGCAGCAAAATAAATTTTCTGAAAAAGTAATCCATTGATCACTGCAGTATACTTAGGAAAATTACTGAAGTTTCTATACAAAACCTGCATCTCTATCACTTTTGGAGGAAAATCAAGTACCAGTATTTTGATCAAATAATTTAAAATGAAATATTTGATAAACCGCCAACCCCTTTAACCCTTGGGCAGCGGAGGGTTCTTTCCCATTGCAGGACAGAGTTGGATTATTTTTGTATCCTCACACATTTTCAGATTTTTGAAGGTCAGGAAAATCTTTCCAAGTGGGCTGAGGCAAAGTTGGGATAAATAAAAAAAAAGCCGGTAGCCTAACTGAGCTTTATTCCTGCAAACATTTTCTGTGCCAAGGAAAAAAACATCTGGATTTTTCCCAACTTTTCCCTTAACATTTTTTCTGTTGACACTTTTTTCTTCACCTCTCTGAGGTGCAACAACATTTTGCAAAAATAGTCTGACTTTGCTGCCCAAGGGTTAAACTGCCAAAATTGCTCTGGAAAAATGGTGGCATCTTATTGGGCTTTGACTATACCATATTTACTCAAGTACCATGTAACCCGGAGTAAGGCACACACACCCACTTTTCTGCAAGCAATTTGTCTGAAAACCTATCCCAGTGTAAGGCTGGCACCAAAGTTTTTTTTCTTCCTGCTGAGATTTCAGAATACTGCAGTGATATTATTTGGGTGGATCCCTTTTCACCTATTGACATTTTGCTTTACCTGTTTTTTAATGTCTGCAGCTCCCACAATTATTGGAATATCTTCTGCCTCCTTTACTTCCTATTGCATGTTTAACTGATTCCTAAAATAGCTATCCCTTCAATCATTATTTCTCATGAACAATGCGACTTGGTGTCATGCATTTCCTATTAAAATTGTGGTTTTTATGTACCCACATACAACAAGCAGGGGTTTAAAAAAGTTTTCCTCAAAAATGTTATCCTTGGCGGGTACCATCACCCATTTTTTTCTGCCTTAAATTATGGGAAAAAGGTGCTGGTGGTACTTGAGTAAATACAGTAGTTAAATTTCAGCAAACTGAGTCAAAATGTTGGAATGTCTCTTTGCTCAATCAAATTTTCCAATTTAATTCAATGTTACAATTTTAAACACCCTTCCATGTTTTCCAGAAATTGGAAATGCAGTGGTTCATCATAAGTGTCAATACCCCAATGCAGAGCCTGCCAAAAAATAAAGTTTTTCATTTATAATGTATCCAATCCTGCATGACACTGAGGAAAATGAAAGAGTGTCGTGAGGAAGAGTCTAAAATTCAATAATGAAGCATGATAGTGAATTGAGAACTAAAAACACTTGCTGTGCATATAGTCAATGACAAAAACTTTTTTGAACAGAAAAGGACAAAATTGGCATGTTTTAGAATACAGATTATAAAAAAATGCAATGCATTCTCAAAAAAATTAATTAATTCATTGCTTCTGATCAATGCATCAGAGAGAAAATTAGAAATTAACCTTTGCTATGCAATTAAAAAAGTTGTTGTCCTACTACAGTATTATTGGCCATTTTATGCAAGTAGAGAAATCCTCTACTTTTTTGGAAAATAGGGATGAAAAATTTGAAATGCTTGAATGACCAAGATTATTTTCAGCAGAAAGGGATCTTTTTTAATTCGTAAAACTCACGGAATATAATTTCGCCAGGTAAAATTTATTCTTCAAATTTTCTTTTATGGTTTTCTCATGCAGCTTTGGTCATGAATAACTTCTGTATAAATCATATATTGTTATCCGATAATAATAAGGGGATTGCGGTATTTTTATTCTTGTCCATTAGCATGAGTTTAATTTTTTTTCAAGATATATCCCTTTTGAAGAAAGCAATATTTCTTACAGCATCTTATTGGCGAACTGCCCATTTATTGCCTATAGTCATTCTCGAGGAAGATTTTTTAAAAATTTAAATTGCCCATAAGTCAAATTTTAAAACTTTTTGGGTGTTTGTTTTACATCATAATTATACAGTTTATAAAGTCAGGGTCCCAATCTGTATCACATGAATATATAAAACGCAGAAACAAAGCAACTGACCTCCGAAGAGAAGCCCTCCACCAAAATGGCGACCAGTAGATTGAACAGGACATAGTTGCCAAACGTCATGAGGGCCACGAAATACAGGGATGCCCAGTGACTCGTTTTCTCCATGGCGTTGAACAGCACAATGTTCCAGTCCTCCTGCGTCAGGATCTTGTCTCGCACAAAAGAAGGTGGCAATAATCAACCACCAAGGAAAAGTAGAATAAGAAATGGAAGAATAGTGGAACAGAGAGAAAAAAACACCGAACGCTGATTTAAGGAATCCTATCTTGTCTATAATAAAGCAGCAAAAAATTAACGCGAGTCTCTTATTCTTGGCTGCATACGTAATAAGATATATGAAGCCATTGCGATAATGAGGACCTACAAGTCCAGTCAACAATTATTCATGCAAACAACATATGCAGCATTGATGCATGCCAGACAGACAAACATGCAGACATGCTTGGACAGAAATACAGACAGTGCTTAGGCATATCAAGGCATATACCGTATTCACTCGAGTACCAAGCCCACCTTTTTTCTCAAATTTCAGAAGAAAAAAAGGGGTGCATGTCATAAGCGGGTACAACATTTTCAAGAAGTTTTTGGAAGTTGTGGAATAATTATACCTGATTATAATGGAGAAATTTGTGACAAATGTACCAAGAAAACTTTTTTTTTACTGAAAATTTTGAAAATTGGTCAGACTCATGTTCAATTCACATCCAAAGTCAAATTTTTTGTTTTATTATCAAAATTTTGTGGTTTTAGAGTCGCTAAAAATGGGGTGCGCATCTTACTTGGGGATACAATTTAGCCAAATTTTGAACTGAAAAACCCTTGTGCACCCTAATTACTTGAGGGTGCGGGGTACTCGAGTAAATATGGTATACAGTGACCCCCGTGTAACAGACCTCCCACATAAGGGATTTTTGCATAACAGACCAGCTCTGCAGACAGTTTTCTCCCCGCCCAACAGACAAAATCTGCCAAAGATACTTCTGTTGGTTTGAAATTAGTGTTGACAATCGAAAGTTTTAATTTTTTATTAAATTGAATTTGTCTAAAGGACTTTTTGCCTAACAGACTTGTTCATTGCTCAAATGAAGTCTGTTAGACAAGGGTTGACTGTATATAGCCCGCCTATGGTTTTGAACATGGCACATGAAGTTTAGACAGCCCACAGCCCAATTCAGCACCATATAAGGAAAAACTGAGCTCCATCCATAAAAGAGAGCCTGCGTATATAGGATTTTGTCCTGGAAAACTGAGCACATAATTTTTCCTCTGAAAATTCCTTTTTCCCACTAAATTCAAATGTCACCCTTCCTTTAATTGTTGGGAGTGGTCACTGTTCCATTTTTGGCCTTCACTAATTCATAGATTAATGTATGATCTATAGAGTACCCCTCCCTTTGCTGCATAGTTAATCTAGGCTAGATACAATGATTAGTCATTTTATATCTTGTGTTCTTTCTGTTTGACACTCAGAACCTTGTTCTCAACTCCAATTGGAGGCAAATCAAAACAATATTTTAATAATTAATCAAATTTAAAGGTCTTAAATTAGGCAGAAGTTCAAGGAAATCATAGAGTTACAAATCCTGTATCTTCTTGTTCTCCAATTCCAGGATTCAGGATGAGCTATATACAGTATTTACTCAAGTACCATGTGTACCTTTTTTCTTAAATTTCAGAAGATAAAAAGGGGTGCGCGTCATAAGCGGGTACAAATTTTTAAAGAAGTTTAAGAAAGTTCTATGTGAATTATACTTAATCATGATTCATGATAGAGAAATTTGGAAAAAAGTGACAAGAAAACTTTTTTAATTGCACTGAAAAAGTTTAAAATTGGTCAGATTTTTTTTTAAATTCATGTCTAAAGTCAAACTTTATGTTTCTATTTTCAAAATTTTGTGGTTTCAGATTTAATAAAAATTGGGGGTGTGAGTCATACTTGGGGATAAGATTTTAGCCAAATTTCCAACTGAAAAAACCCTGTGCGCACCTTACTCAAGAGCATGTGGTACTCAAGTAGATACAGTAGATGTTTGACTGTTGCTCTTCAATTAATTCTTCATTAATTTAGCTGTATATGACCATTCTATCTGACTTATGACTATATATATATATAACTGCTGATAATTATAAAGTATCAGCAGTTGTGAAAGATTGGATTATTCTTGCATTGAAAATTTTCACATTGTAAAACATATTAATTTTTTCTTGATCAAGTATAAGTGTTTAACACAAGCTTTGTGCCCCGAATTTCGCAGGAATAAATCTTTTTCAAATTAATGTTAATAACCAATATTGCAACATCCTCCATGTACTGTTATCCTCAATAATTCAGTTCAACCAACCATCAATGACAATTTCTTGGCACTGTAAGCAATGAATGTACAGTATTCATAAACTCTATATAGAAACTTTCCTCACATTTTCTCCAAGAAACGGTTATCAGATCTATTTTTCAAGATTCCCTGGCTGATTTCATGGCTTTACAATTATTTCCTTTCTACTACAATAAAAAAACCATACTTCTTCATTAATTTTTCCACACAACTGCAGCCAGATGATATGGATTGCCTTCCTCAAAGGACATGGAAAAGCATCTTCTGTACTGATTTTTCTGACAGGAGTGATTATATAACTGTTTTCCAGTCACTTATATTTTTGTAGTTCGCATTTTTTTCTCCGTTGGGTGAAGCCCAGTTTTTCCTGGTGTTCACGATCCACATTTCAGATGCCCATCACAATTTTTAGTTGCTCAGAAATAGAAAAAAACCACGTAAAATACTGTATTAGTAAATATGCAACCTTTTCTCCTTCGTGAGATCGACAACATACAGTATTATAAATCGCCTCCTTTCTGCCAATAATTTTGCAATTGTCACAGCAGTTTTTCAATCAATCCGCGAATGGTTCACAAAATAATCCAAGCCCAGGAACAATGGCTCTATATAAGCAAGTTTAGTTTCACAAAATCATATTAAATATAGTTACACAAAGCATTGGTAATTTTAGCAAGAACGGCACCATGATTTGTTTGTATAAATGTGTGATTGTGTTTGTTCGCATAATATGTTCATTTGTCATTTGTAAATGTGCATGATGATTTTGTGTGTGCATGGAATTTGTTGAAATGTTTCTTGTTTGCATTGGTACGTCAACATATACATAAGCAATATTTTTATAAGTATGATGATGACAAGGAGAACAACCAAAAATTGTAACACAAAACAAAAACACCAGTATTGGCAAGATATGTTGGAAATAAGGGTTTTGACACCATCAAAAGAAACAGTGCAATGAGACCCCCACATTTGGGCATAATTGATGCATCAAGAGTGTCCCTAAGTTGAGTTTTGTTTTCCCATGGACTTATATCATAAATTTTTCTTTCTTTTATAAATTACTAAACATTTTCTGAAATTGGTCCAAATTTCTTTGGCCCCGCCCTTGTTACGTTTTTTCTTCGCTACGTTTTCGTCTTGGTCTCGTTTTTCTTCCTTCTCAACCATGAAAAAATGTTTTTGCCTCTTGAATTTGATTCAGTGAATATATTTTCAACTCAATAAGAACATTTGGAGCATTGCATAGTGTACCTCTGCACAGTACTGTGCATTGATATGTTGGCGTCTGTAAAAAAAAAACATTCAAGTCACAACAAGAGAAGATAGTCCCTCTGTGCCATATAGGTAATTTTATAATTTAGCTGAATGGATGGGAAAATGATGGGAGAAAGGCCAAGGAATTTTTCTTGTATATTTTTGGGTTAGAAATATCTGTTTTTTGCAATTACTGTATTTACTTGAGTACCCATGCACCCTCAAGTAAGGCACGCACAGGGGTTTTTCAGTTCAACATTTGGCTAAAATTGTATCCCCAAGTAAGACACGCACCCCATTTTTAGGGACCCTAAAACCACAAAATTTCAAAAATAAAAACAAAAAATTTGAATTTTGATGTGAATTGAACATGACACTGATCAATTTTCAAATTTTTCAGTAAAAAAAAGTTTTCTTGGTACATTTGTCACAAATTTCTCCATCGATCATAATCAAGTATAATTAACACACAACTTCCAAAAACTTCTTGAAAATTTTGTACCTGCTTATGACGCGCACCCCTTTTTTTCTTCTAAAATTTTAGAAAAAAGGTGCACGTGGTACACAAGTAAATACAGTAAACCTTGTAAAAGTCTAATTTCCTGAAAATTATTGGCAATTTTATCATGCAATGTCCTCATGTTGAGCCAATGTTCATATGTTGAAAATTTTTTATGTCTTTTTTATTGAAATAAGATGTCCCTATGTCCAATTGTCCACATGTCGACGTGTCCTCATGTGGGGGTCTCACTGTACATGAAATAAATTAGCACAAT